>CAJPDP010376645.1:0-11478 GCA_905336975.1 Bombina variegata variegata
ATATCGCCCGCAAAAGCCAAGTTTTTTTAAACTTGTAATGGCAGCGCTATAGGGGGTTAAATAACGCAACTTTTGTTGCGTTCTTTACTTTCCCTATAGCGCTCAAAACTCGTAATCTAGGTGAATGACAATAAACTCATAATAAAAACAAAATTCAAAGATGGATAATAGACTTTGCATATCTAAATATGCCAGTCCATATGGTTTTATATATGGGATAGAACCTATCTAATATTGAATCCATAAGTACGGTCTTAGTTGCTCAGTCCAGCATGAACAGCAAGCAATCCCACAGCAGTCGTGGGTCATTAATCTATAGTAGACCCTTAATGTATACCTCTCAGATTCCAACCTTTGTGGCTATCTCTGATAAAAAGATTGACAAATATTATAGTAGGATACGTGGGCCCTCATGGTGCCCTGCCAGCAGATCCCCTCCGCCAAAGCACTGCCTCCCCCTGTCATGTAATGTGTGATGGCAGCCTCCTCAGAAGCCACCAACACACCCATGTAAGTTAGCTCCACCCCACTCATATCTCACCCCTGGTATGTAACAGATTATGTCAGCCACTTGAAATTTGGTATTAAATTTAATCCTCCCGGGACAATAGTTCCAAGACGATACATCCATTTTGCTTCAGTGATCAATAGGAGTTTGTCTCAGTTACCACCTCTATCTGGTTTTGGAATGTGGTCAATCAAGGTATATCTTATGGAAGACACAAAGTGCCTGTTTTCGCCCACAATGACGTGCTACCGGTTGGTCGGAGTGTCCCTTCTCCAAGGCTTGTCTTATGGCTAACCTATGATTGGCCATTTGTTTCCTGAGTGTGCCCTTCATCTTGCCCACGTAGAATTTCGAGCATGGGTAGACCAGCAGGTAGACTACATGCATGGTGGTACACGTTATTGGGTGTCGGATGGTATATACTTTATTCGTGTGGGGGTGATGAAATCTCTTGTTGGATATCAGCCCACTACAAGTTACACAACCTATGCACTTATAGTTGCTCTTCACATTGACCCTTGTTTGATCTTGATAACACTGTTTTGGATCCGTCTTGACCAACAGATCCCGGAGGTTCGTACCCCTTCTGAAGCCCACCATTGGTGTGTACTGTTTCGTGAATCTGAGTTTGGGATCTGAAACCAAAATAGGCCAGTGTTTCCTGAGGATTTTACCAGTATTTGCCATCCCCGGGCCGAATATTGTGGCCATAATCATCCTCTTGGTATCCTTGTCGTCATTCTGTTTATTATTCAACTCATCTTGAGTGTATCTTTGGACAGTGTCCAGTACTGGATCAATGATCCTCTGTTTGTATCCCCTCTAGAGAAACTTATCACCCATTTCTTTTAACTGGGAGACCCCTACAGCATGATTAGTATTATTACGGATCGTCCTGACCATTTGGGATTTTACAATCCCTCTCAACAAAGTAGGTGGATGGCAACTGTCTGCCGTAACAATGAGTTGCGGTCTGTGGGTTTTTTGAAAAGTGTAGTACCTATCCTATTTCCATCCCTAAAAATATTAAGGTCAAGAAAATTAATGCTCTCAACATCGTGTGTACTCTTAAAGCATACAGTAGTGTCCATCTGGTTGAGGTTTTCAAACCACATCTGTAGGCTATCCAGGCCACCCCGCCAGATGAGGAAGATGTCATCTATGTATCTGCAATAGAATACCAGATATGACATCTCCCCCATCCAGATAAATCTATCCTCAAAATCAGACGTGAAAATATTGGCATAAGCTGGGGCCATATTTGACCCCATTGCCGTTACTGCAATATGTCCTCCTTGTAATCCTTATAGTCCAACAGGACAATGGCCCTGCCCTTATTGGCAGGCCTAATCACTATGGAGGTATCCATTTGCAGTGACTTAATGGCTCCACGCTCCTCATTTGTCAAATTTGGAATGTTGTGCATCATGTTCTAATTTCTGGGTGATGAGCCTAGTGTAAGTTTTTATACTTGGGGTGCAATTGGTTGGTTCAAAAGAGCTAGCTTTCTTAAAGGTACTAGGTATGGCCTGTGTGTTGTCCCCTGTATTTGGGATGTCTTGAAAAACTCTTTCATTTTAAGGTTTCTGTGGAATTTATAAATATCCAACTTCAAATCTAATTCACTAAGTTTATTGCCTGATACAAATGTAAGACCTTTATTCAATAATGACTTCTCAGAGGTAGTAAGGGAATGTGAGCTTAAATTGATAACAATGTAATTTACAGGCCCCTGCGTGGGGGTCTGTGCCGTGTACCCCGCCCTCCTAATATGGGGTCTGGCGTGCCTCCCCCCCTGGACCTGGTGGTTACCCCTAAAAAATGCCCCTGTCCCTGTTGTCCTCTATACATCTGAGCCTCTATACTATGTGGAGTGCCTGGTGTTGTGGCAGTCATATGTGTCCTCGTGTCCATGTCCCTCTTCATATCAGACTAGTCAGCACCACTTGTGTCAACAGTATCAAATCTAATACGTCTAGGGCGCTGCCTTCTCCTAGCTGTATTATCCTGTGTTACATTAAGCCATTTGTATACTCGTTCCTGTGTGTAGTCACTTCTAACAGTTTCTAATTTCCTGTTTTTAAAACTAACAAGGTAATTTCTGTATTTATCTATTTGTTGATTCAACTTGTTAAGCCAGTTCTCCTGTGTATCACTGATCAAAATATTACTTTTTGTTTCCTCAAAAGCCTTTATGTGACTTCTAACCTTTGTAAGTGATACTGTCACTTCCTCAATAACTAATAAAACAAGATCAAGAGAGCACTTATTAAGTATAAAACACCACCTTTTCCTGAAGTCTGGGTTGTCTCTCCCAATAGTGGGCATATTTTTCACCCTAAAACCTCTTGGGATCTGACTCAACCGATGATACTCAGATAAATAGCTACCGTGCAAAGCTAGATCTATCTCACATTTCTTAAGCTTTAATAAAGCATAGTAAATGCTAATAGGGGTCTCACCAGTCTGATGCTGAAAGGGTGCAAACAGTATCCGTGCCACATCTTCCATGGTGTATGAAGCTGTGCCCTTTTGTGCCTGTTGGCCCTGAGTGATAGGTCCATCTGATTCCATCCACTCCAAAGGAATTGGTTGTGTGGATACAGTAGCTTGATCAATGTTTTATAGCTAAAGAGAAAACAACAGTTCCTTATAACAGATATTGAATCAAGTGTCCCAATTGTATTGATGCTACAAATGAAAAATCAGCAGTTCCTTATAGCAGATATTTTAAAATGTCTCAATTACATTGGTAATGGCAAAAAACAGGGTAATCCCACTCCTCTTCTGATTAATACATGATGGTAATGGAAGCAGACAAAGCTGATGGTAATGCAAAAGTAATGCTGATTTAAAGGCAAAGTTAGTGCTGATAATAAAGCAACATAAATGCTGGTAGTTATGCAAAAATTAATTATGCTGGTAATAAAAGAAGCAGAGTCAAACTTGTAAAACAATAGACAGTGTTATCCATCAGAACAAGGAAGGAAGAAGTAAAGGGTTAAAGCAGTGGGGGTACTTTGTTTGCAATGTAGAGGTAATGCAATGTGGGGGTACAGGATATCCTTCTTATACTCTGCACATAGGGAGGGTTTTACCCTTCAGACCATACGGAATGACAGGTCAAGCACCGGCTATCTCTAGAGGCAACGTGGCCTCAGGTTGACAGAACAGAGGCGACACTACATGATCCCACTCCCAACACACAACCAGAGATCAGGTCTGAAGGCTGCATACAGGGAGACAAGTACCTACTCCTGCTGAGATACAGCGACCGACCGTCCATCAGTGGATCAGGTACTGAGAGTGGCCATTCAGACAGAGAGGCCTTTCGCTCCCCACATGGCGACATAGGCCACGTGGTAAGGCCAAATCATGGATATCCAAGGCCGGGGGTTAGCCGCACAACAGTTTGTAGGATACCTGTGGTTTGGAACCCTGGTGGAAACAAAG
Source organism: Bombina variegata variegata (assembly GCA_905336975.1). Lineage (NCBI taxonomy): Eukaryota > Metazoa > Chordata > Amphibia > Anura > Bombinatoridae > Bombina > Bombina variegata. The sequence goes on from CAJPDP010376645.1 coordinate 3,962, forward strand.
CAGCGGATAGCAGAATGGAGGTTCCGTTTGATTTTGGCGTGACTTGTCATCTCTACAAGTAAGTGAGTAACAACGCATTCGCCCATACAGGGACCTGTATCTGTACTTATAGTCCCTGCAAAGAGTAACCCCAGCCATAACTAGAGCTGCCAAGGTGCTGATTAGGGCCAATAAGAACATATCTAAGGCCACCGCTGTACTTTTTCTTAGAAGATACCAGAAACAGGCAGGGATCTCACTGTCATACGAGGGCTAGCACCATACCCAAGTACCTGTAACCCCCAGGGAACACTTTAGAAGCCTTATACTAAACTAACTCTACATTTCGGCTGTGGATTTCACTGGTCCGGTGGGCCCATTGTTATATAAGTATTCTCAGTATGTTGATGTAACTGACCCAGTATTTAGGCGTTCGGGGGGTTATAGGTGGGCCTCAGGACTTCTGTAGCAACAAGTCAAGATATGTGTTTCCAGTAATTAAGCAGACTCAGAAATCTTGGCACGGATTATACAATATAGGTTATTGCGTGTGGATTATCTAGAAAGGGGGCATTCGACAGACGGTTAGCTTACCATGCCACAAGGGTCTAAAAAGAAGGCCACAAATTCCACAGACTATAAAAAATCTGTAGCCGACCACTTCAAACCAAAAATTCCACTTGAGAAATTGGTGGAGCCAAGAGACTCTTTAACTAGTCCTCCTGAGGAGGAGACCTCACTAGATCAGTGCTCGCAGACTACCTTTAATCCAGATCATTCAATGGCATCAGACATAGTTTCTACAATCACACAGAAGCTTAACAGTCTTCAGGATTCTCTCACCAAAACGTTTAAGAGTTCCATGGCAGAACTACGCAAAGACATTGGAGCTATTGGTGAGAGGGTAGATACCCTAGAACGGAAACAGGAGGGTCTGGCGGTGGAACAGGCTAATCTCTCAAATCATTCACAAATAATGGTAGATATGATTGATGCAATCGAGGCTAAAATGGCGGATATTGAAGATCGATCCCGCCAAAATAATTTAAGGTTTCAGGGGATCCCGGAGGAAGTCGTAACGCAAGATCTGGAATCCTTTCTCACTGAATTCTGTGATTACTGAAAGGCCCCGCAGCTTCCAAGTGAAAATTTGATAGATAGGGCACATAGGTTGCCTAGAGGAAGCAATGTCTCATCGGAAAAACCTAGAGATGTCATCGCCTGCTTCCATTTCTTTACATATAAAGAACAGATCACTAAAGCTATATTCTCTAATCCTACTTTCCCAGAATGTTTTCAGAACATTCAAGTCTTCCCAGACTTATCACAGTTTACCATCCAGAAAAGAGCTACTTTCAGAGACATCACTAAAACCCTACGCCAAATGGGCATTAAGTATAGATGGGGATACCCAACAAAGCTCCTTATCCACAAGGAAGGTTGCCTATTCATGGCTGACACACCTTCTAAGGGCCAACATTTCTTGAAAGAGTGGGACTCTACTCCTGCTCTGCAGTCTAGTGACCAACAACCAATCTCCAAACAGGAGGAACCCCAAGTCTATCAGCTAAGACCCCTAATCCATTGGGGGCACTCAGTCTGTCTGCCTCTTAATGGTGTCCTCTGCCGCAAAGATCTACACTTGGCAAATGCCAATCCCCTAACTTGGATTTGATCCCACAACAGGCACACACTAGCTTCACATGCTTGTTTTTGAGAGAAGCAAGTGCTCAGGATACTGAGTGATCTGCGTGTTCAAGATGTTTAGTATTTTATTGTGGGGATGGAAGTGGGGAAAGTTTTTTCCTTTTTTTCCTAATTAAGGACTCATTGTGACTTTGGGTTAAGTGACGTCTTCAGTCTTATGGCCTCAGCTTTAGAAGAGGTGGTTAGTACCACACCCCACTACCTTGCCCACCTACATATGAAGTCTCGGGCTGGACTTTTCGAGGGCTCCTTATGACTTTGAGTTTGTTGTAGTATGCAGTTCATCTAATAGTATATAAGTTAATCCTTCCTAGCTAGAGATAAATTAAACTTATTAAGGATAATACAAGTCTATTATGGTGGGGAAAAAGCTACACTAGACACATATGTCAATAATTTAGTTCTTATAATTTTCAGCTATTACGTTTAATCTATTTTGAGAGTCTTGTGTTATATTGGTTAGATAATGCTTAACCATGTTACTTTTAATGCTAGCTAGATTGGCTATAGGGAAGTGTATGCTACTCTGAAATGTCAAGGAAAGTACTCCCAGGAAGAAGATCTACAACGGCCCTGAGCATGAGTATGCTCGGGTGTAGGAAATTAACTTTTCAGGGGATTAAGCAGACTAGCATACACACAACTGATATTTATGATTATTTGCATTTCATAGTCTAGAGAGATTCAGTTATTCTGTCAATGTTGTCTTGATTTACTATAAGGAAGTGTATGCTGCTCTGAAATGTTGAAGATAGCATTCCCAGAGATAGGATTCATGACTGCCTTAGGGTTGATTATGGTCTGGCGAAGGCAATTATTTCCTCAAAAGACAGATCAGACTAACATATCCTCTTAACCGATCCGTAGGATCATGTACATTACGCAGTCTGGAGAGAGTCAGAAATACTCACTGATGGTATTATGTAATTTTGTTTGTTCACTATCATAGGAGTTAACCTTTTCTAGAACAAGATATATATTAGACATGTTAGACCTTACACCGCAGCTTGAGCTCTTATGAGAACCAGATAATATAGACAGTCTAGAGTGATTCAGAAATGTCCACTGATGCCATTGAGTTATCTTGTTAATGTTATATGGATCCGACATAGGGAAGTGCATGCTGCTCTGTGATGTCGAACAATATATTCTCAGGAATGAGACTCAGGTCTATCTCGGGACTGCCTATGGTCAGGCGAAGGAAGTTCATTCTTCGAAGGGCATGTCAGACCAGCATATCTCCTTAACGGATCCTTAGGATCAATTTCACCATGTAGTCTAGAGAGATTCAGAAATGTCCACTGATGTGATTAAATTATTGTGTATGTTCAATGTCATAGGCATAATCATTATTTTGAACACAATTTACACTAGGCATATTAGACTTCTACACTGCAGCTTAAGATCTTATAAGGGCAAGATATTATATGTGGTATTACTGTCTCATGCATTTATTTTTATGAAGTTTATGCTGTTCTGCATTACCCAAGGAGAGTTTTCCTAAAGATGAGACTGCTGAGCACATGGCTCCAAATGGAACCTCTATGAGGGTAATTAACTGTCCTTTAGGCAGAACAGGATAGCATACCCATTAAACCGACCCTTAAGGTCTTCATCCTACTCTGCCTTTCTATCTTTCAGAAATGTTTTCGGAGGGTGAATTAATCATTGCTGTCCTTGAAACATTCACCTAAATTTTAAGGGTATATTATGTAACATTCTTGTAAGGAAATCTGGTTAAAATTTTACAACATGCAGTATATTACAAAGGTTAAATGCTAGACTGGATGCTGAGTATACCTGTTATTTATTTACAAATTATTATGTTTATGATCAGGAGAATTATACCCTATACCTAAGTTATGTTGTTTACAAAGAATAATGATGTCTTTGTTCATTTATGGGTTTGTTTGCCACCTCTGATATACTCTTAGATAATTACTGTTTCCTCTGCAAGGTCACAGGTCTACCATAATTCTGATACCCCACTCTAATATCACACTGCACACCCTCCCCTGTTCAGGCCCATGTTTTGTACTCCAGCTTCTGAGGCCATCTCCAAGGACATTCCACAAAATTTGAAATGATGTAAAGCTTTAAGCTACTTTAATTCCCAATGACTCCATACACCTCTCGCAGGTCACTACTACTGAATGTTGCAAACCCTAGTGATGAGTAGATCCTTGATAGTCTAGCTTTCCCTACTCTCACCCCCAATCTCATGTTAGCACATTCTATTTGAGGCCCACCCAAGTTTATATATTACAAGGCCCAGGAAGTGAGCCATAGACATTATACTATACCTCTGACCGCCAGATAATCTGGGTAACCTTACGACAGTTTTTAACTGGTTTTGACCCCCCCCCCATTAAACTTCAGTTTACTCAGTAAACGTTAGAACGCAGATTCTAAATACCAATTTCCCTTATATATCTACTATATTATGTCTGGATGTTTGTCAGTGTGTTGTAAGCATAGGAGAAGTTTTTCTCGAGAGGCTAATCAATATCTAATATGACCCAGTGCACCTGTCCGTTCCATTTGAGGATTCTCTGATTGAAGCTTATCCAAAATGCTTTGTCTACCTTTAAACAACTTATGTACCATAAGGGTAATAAAGCAGATTAGCTATTGGCAAGTAAGCTTAAGAACTGTTAAGCAACAGCGAGAATTCCTTATATAGATCATAAAAGTCGGAGAGTCTATGCGCCAGCTGAGATCGGGAAAATCTTTGCGGATTATTATGAAAATGTGTACAATATAGCTAAAAATGAGAAACCAGACAAGGCCACAGTAGCAGAGATTTACCATTTTCTACAGAAACTACACCTGCCTATGCTTACAGAGGAGGCTAAGGTCTCCCTATTGGAACCGTTTCACAGGACAGAAGTAACATTGGCGATTAAAAACCTCCAAAATAACAAAGCTCCCAGACCGGATGGTTTCCCAGGGTCCTTTTATATAAAGTTTTCCACACAATTAGTACCTGTTCTACATGCATTGGTTAACGAAATTAAATCTGAAGGGCAAATTCTAAAAGAAAACCTTGAGGCTTCTATCATAGCCATTCCTAAGCAGAACAAAGATATTTCTCTATGTAGCAGTTATAGACCAATATCGTTGATAAATGTAGACACCAAACTTTATTCCAAATTACTGGCCGAAAGGCTAGTTAATCTCTTACCTATGCTCATTCAGGTAGACCAAGTTGGCTTTACCAAGGGAAGACAAGGCCCAGACAATACGAAGAGGTTACTCTCTATATTCTCAGAAGCGGTCAGGAAGGGAACCCCACTTGTGGTCCTGTCTATGGATGCCAAAAAGGCCTTTAACAGGGTCCGAGGGGTGTTTATTTGGGAGGTTCTAAAGGTTTTTGCCCCCCTCAATTATTTCAGGTATACAGGTTCTTTATTCTTCAGGGGGGCCCTGGTTTTTGTTTCCTGGAAATAACCATCACAAATGGCACTAGGCAGGGTTGTCCACTCTCCCCCCTTATATTCTCACTAGTAATGGAACCTTTTGCCCAAGCTATTCAAGGCTCAGATCAGATCTCTTTTCGCCGACTATGTCACCTTGCTTCTGACTAACCCGGGTGCCTCGTTTCTGCTCATTGATCAATTTAGTAGACTCAGCTATTATAAGTCTAACATTTCAAAAACTGAAGCATACGCTATAAATATTGCATCTGACCAATTACTTACTCTCCAGCAAGGGTTCAATTTCCAGTGGTCCACCAGCCACTTAATGCATCTCGGAGTGCTACTAAGTGGTGATATAGACACAGTACTGAAACTGAATTTTGATAAACTAATTTCGGACATTAAGGCACTTACGCTAAAATGGGACCATCAGGAAATTTCGTGGCTATGTAGAGTAGCCACAATCAAAATGTCCCTTCTACCGAAAGCTTTATATATATTTTGGTGTTTACCGATTAATGTTCCATATAGAACCCTCCAGCAAATTCATCACATTTTTTTATACTATGTTTGGAAAAACAAAATTCTGAGAATAGCATACAAGACTCTTCAAAGGCAATTTTCCAGAGGGGGTGTTTCATTCTCTAATATCTATTTATACTATGAGGCAGCAAGACTATCTCACATTTAAGCCTGGGGCCCAACAAATGAAAAACCTGGGTGGTACAGACTGGAGGAACAACCTCTACTCCAAGGGATTAACCTAACGGATGTTATTTGGGTTCTGAAACACATCAATTTAAGCAGCCGGATTAGAAATACTATTGTAAAACAGACCATTAACATCTGGCATGACCTTCGCCATCATACGGATATCTCGCCACACCCTTCCCATATTCATAGCCTAAGTGGTCTGCTGTGGAGTTTCCAAAATATCCACATAGACTTTTGGAAATGGAGGGGTATATCACAAATATCTGCTCTATATTCCTTGGGGTGCCTAAGCAGCGCAACCCAAATATTGATTCCTGCAGGGAAACCCCAGTGTGGTTCAGGTTTGAAAGCTATAGAGTTTTAAGCTTAGTTAAATCCTGGGGATTCCCGAGAACATCTTTAAGAGAAAAGACTCAGTGGGAAGAAAGATGGATTAAGGACAGAGATATGACTAGGCCTCTATCATTCCACTATGCTGCCCTAATAAGGGATCACTGGACTGGCCATCCATGGCAAATAAAAGACTGGAGTCGGGAATTAGATATGGTAATATCTGAAAGTGATCTCAGTACAGTCAATCATGCTTAAAAAAAAAAACCTGCACTGCGTGACAGTTTTAGAGACCTACATGAAGGTAGTATTGAAATAGCACAGAGTTCCAACGAGACTAGCAAAAATGTGTGACAATTGCAGGTTGCAATGCTGGAGGAACTGCAACCAGAAAGTTGCGGATTTGCATATTTGGTGGTCTTGCCCAAGGTTGGTACCACTTTGGCGAGATATTGAAGTGCTTCTCCAATCCGTTAACATTGATATCCATCTGACCCCACAAATGGCCCTTCTTCACATCTTTGAGAATTCGATCCCAATACACACCAAGAGACTGCTAATTTACATATTTTGGCGGCTACTGAATTGTGCATTGCCAGAGCTTGGAGACAACCAGAACCCCCAACTCTGAACGGTGTATGTGATCTGGTGAATTATTTTGCAAAAATGGAGAGGTTGGTTGCTGGAAAGATAGATGGGATGGAGGCCTATTGGGAGACCTGGACAGACTGGATTACTATTCAATAAATTAAGTGAGATTACATCTCCTTGGTGAGACACCTTAAACCAGGAGACAAAATTATTATTATTTTTTTTTTCTCCCTTCTCTTCGCTTATCTCTTGACCACTCCTCCCCTGATTCCCCTTTTCGGTGGGACTAGTAGGGAAACCTGGAACTCTAACTCATGGTATCGGACATACCACCCATGGTAAGACATATATCCATACCTAGATCTTTCTAACTAGATCCCTTTACGGGGCTAATGATAGCCCTTTTACTCCCCCTTCCCCTGCTACCGATCTTTTTTGCCAACTGGTCTTGACTAACTAGTTCATATTTTAATAAAACTGACAAAATTATGAGTGATCTGGACCTTTTCTCTTGTTGAGGTTTATACATATACTAGGAGTATTATCTGGTAGATATGACAGATATGCCCCAACAAGAATATTCAGTTCAAGTTTTCCCAAGGTTTGTAGTCTGTAAAATACTACTGTATGTATACTGTATTCTCTTGGTATTGAAACACTATCGGCTAGATTTAGAGTTCTGCGGCCAAAGGGGTGCGTTAGCTACGCATGGTTTTTTTTCCCCGCACCTTTTAAATACCGCTGGTATTTAGAGTTCACAGAAGGGCTGCGTTAGGC
>CAJPDP010376690.1:0-10081 GCA_905336975.1 Bombina variegata variegata
TGTTGAATGTGGACTAATTATGAACATTCAAAATTCAAAGTGACATTCAAAAACTGTAAATAGCATTTGATTATAGAATATCTAAGAATATGTAAATCGAATTTCTACAATAACATTCGTTCTAACATTCAAATTGGAATATAAACACTTTCACCCATCCCTAGTCCTGGGGATTATAGGGCTGCAGATTGTGTGCACTCCATGAGTTTGAGTGGTCTGGTCATTATAGCTATCATAATTTGTTTTTAATGAAATTACATTGTAGGAGTCTGTAGCCATCTCTCTCTTTCTATTGACTAGTAAATGTTCCCTCTGTTCAATATCTGACCTCCAGTTTATTTTGCATAAACTCACCTCACCTGGTAGATTGTTGAGCAGTGGCAGATGACCTTATGGAAAATGTTTCCCACAATTCTCACTTCACCCATGATGTTGTTAAAGAGACATGTTACTTATATGCTAAATCAATTTAAATTGGTGCAGCATAACTGTAAAAAGGTGACAAGAACTCAGTGAGGTGCAGGTATTGAGGGAACTTTTAGGCAAAATATCTGCTATAGAGATGTTCATGCAATTTTCTAGTTTTGTGATTCAACATTTTGGTCTCATGTCCCTTTTAAGGGGTACACAGAGGGACAAGACAGTCCCGACTGAAAACCATAAATCTTTGTAGCTAGATGTAGTAAATTATTATTATTGTTTTTTTGTTTTTTGTTTAAGGGTCTGAGTATGTATTTGGAGTCCTAGAAATGGTTGACATTCATTCTGTGTACATAGCTACCTAGAAAGTGTTAAAGGGACATGAAACCCCAAATTTTTCTTTTTTCTTATTATTCATGATTTAAATAGAGCATGTGATTTTAAACAAATTTCCAACTAACTTCTTTTATCCAATTTGCTTCATTCTCTTTTTTTTTTTTTTTTTTTTTAAGGAGCAAATATGAACTACTGGGAGCTGTCTGAACACATCTGATCCACCAATGAAAATAGGCATTTTTGCGCAACCACTAGCAGCTAGCTCCCAGTAATGCCTTGCTGCTCCTGAGCTTACCTAGCTTTGCTTTTCAACTAAGGGTACCAAGAGAGTGAAACTATTTAGATAATAGAAGCAAATTGGAAAGTAGTTTAAAATAATGTTCTATCTGAATCATGAAAGAAACATTTTGGTTTCATGTCCCCTTAAGTATGTGGGTGACTGGAAATAGTTATTCCTAGTATGGTTGTCTAAAATATGTTAATTACAAAACTCTCTGAAGGGGCGGTTTAAGATATTGTGCTGCCTGGGTCAGAGAATTAAATTATGCCTCTATTAGTAAAATTACTGATTAGCGTGTCAACCTACCGTACTAGGCTGGCCGCTGACCTTACTAAGCCTGCCTACCTGCATGCAATTATTGCTTATGCATAATTGTGCAATAAGTGGAAGGAAGTTAGGGAAGAGATGCACTTATCTCACCTTGAATGTTGCCCCTGACTGGTTCTGGGTCTTTGTGCATGATGAGGTTATGCTGCTGGGAGCCTGCGAATTCCCTCACAGAGACACAGGACAGGAGTGATCTGGGTCTGAGAGTGACTGAATCAGTCACTGAAGTGCTGCCACTTATCAAGTTCTGCCTGGGTCCGTTGGATCCACTTGGTCCCATTGTTGAGCCAGCCCTGACTCTCTCTGTCTGCTTGAGAAGGGTTCATCAACTGCTCTCTATCTGAAAGGAGTTATAATTGTGTTTTAGATATTTGTCTGGAAGGAGTTAACAAGTAGCTATTCAATAATAAAAGATAAAATGGCTGGAGGGGGTGCCATATATATTTCTGCCTCAGGCAGTAGGGAATTTGAATTCTACACTTGACTTAAATTTACATAAAATGAAGTACATTGACTAAAAACAAATCAGGTGTTCATGATGATTTAGTAAAAAGTGTGACCTTCTTTGCTTCATTTTGAATTCAGTGATATTACGACTCACATCATTAAACAACCAACCAACTTAAGCAGAAACAGAGTCAAATAAATTGCCTGAAAACTAAAGTAATGTACTGCTCCACTTCAAAATCATATACTACCCCTAACAACCTAAATCAGTCTCTCTATACTGCCTTCATACTCAATGTAATCACTTTATAAAGATGCAAAACCATCTTGTTACTATCTTGTGTCTCCTCTAATAACAAAAAATAACCTCAGGGTTTCCTAGAACATGACAGAGGGAATGCTGCTACAGTTAAACGGTGCATTATCCCCTTCTATTGTAGATTCTTATATACAATTGACCTTGATTTTGCCCAGTTATTAGTGTAATGTCCCATACCGAAGCTATGCTCTTTTATTTGTTCTTATCTATCATTTTTACATGCAAGTTATTTCAAACTGTATTATTTTTTGATGCTTCTGCCACAGAGACTATACAGATGTGTCAGCTGTGATTATAGATTTTAGAGCTTAAGTCACTGTTATGCAAATGTATTCCTAATGTTAGTGCGGAAATGTCAGTTTCAAGTAATAATCTGACAAATCATTTTTATTTTCACAAACTTTAACATTAAGGCCGTATGTTCGCAAGTAATTACTACCCTGAGGAATGAGACTGAGTCTCAAACCCAACCAATTATATAAATTTAAAATTGATGAGTTCTGAACTATGCACGCACATTCCACCAAACTCGATGGAGCTTTTAGTAAAATATCAGATCTTCTAAGATACAAGTACAATAACCAAGAGAAAGATAGGATTTATAGCCTCTAAAATAGAAATTGTGTGTTTGAAATGACTGAGCAGTGAAATCAGGAAGGATTTTAAATGCTAATAATTAAAGGGACACTGTCGTCCAAAATCATTTTTCTTCTTTGAGAAACAGGAACATCTAAACATAATTTTTTAATGAAAAAACTCTAGAATAGCATAATCGATAGGCGTAAAATAAGCAGAAAATGCAGAAGCACTTAGTTTGAATTTATCATAAGTAGTAGATTTTTTCTGACAACATATGTTTTCTATCAAAATGAGATTGATTTTCCTTCTCAGTGCATCATGTGACAGCCATCAGCCAATCACAAAGTTCATATATGTATATTCTGTTAATCTTGCACATGCCCAGAAGGAGCAGGTGGCTCAGAAGTGTTTATAGAAAATGATTGTGCATATTCAGCTAATGGATGTGAATTGCAAAGTTATTTAAAATTGTGTGCTCTATCTGAATCATGACAGTTTAATTTTGACTTTAGTGACCATTTAATTGTGACTACAATTAATACAGCTGTGCTAGTTGTGTATTTCTGTTCCAAATTGTTTGTCTCTTCCTCGGTTGCCACCTTTTCTGGAAAAAATACCGGCCATGCTCAACAGCATACATTAGCATAAATAATTATATAGCACAACTTAGGAACTAAAGCTTAAATAATAATAAAGCTGATATTAAATCTTCATTTTTTTGTTTTCCCTTCACTTTTCTTTTTGATGTTACAGTGGACTATTCAATGGAGGAATTTATTATTTTTTTGCTATAAATTTTGTTTATTTATATTGTTTATTTTGTAATGTTTTGATGGCGTTTTTATTTTTTATGTCGGTATCTGTCATAGGTGAATTTGTTCTATACGGTGAGGAGTGAAAAGTTACAAGACAGATGCAGTTCTATCAATTACAATGGCGTATTTACCTTAGAATATTCAGCAGTTTACCTTCACGTTTAAACAGCTTTTACAGCATGTTTAGCTGCTACTTTATTAATGAGAAAATTGTTGAGTATAGTGTACCTTTTAATTATTAACTGTAAACGTTCATATTTTTTAGAACCTAACTTCCAGTATGTGAACCTCATATTCAATCCCTCAGTGCTTCAGTTGTTAATTTTAATGTTTGGTGTTTATTAACCCTTTTGCTTTCTGCCAACCTAAGTTTTTTTTTAGGTTTATGCCAATGGGCAGTGTCATACTGTCTACCCCATGAACAATAAGACGAGTGTGCTGTCTATCTGCCTTTTATAGTCAAGAATGATTGTGCATTCACGATTGTGCACAGTTAAGAAAACCAGAGCAGAAGTCACTTAAAGGGACATTCAGTCCCCAAATGTTTTATTACCCATTCCGCAGTTTTGCATAACCAACACTGTTATATTAATATACATTTTACCTCTGTGATTACCTTGTATCTTTTAAAAAGCACCCTAATCACATGGCTATTTATTTTATTATATTTTGATCTATTGACGTGCATTTTAGCAAATTAGTGCAGTGTCAGCCACAACCCATGGACATGAGCACAATGTTATCTATATGACCCACATGAACTAGCAGTCTCCTGATGTGAAAAGCAAATTAAAAAGCATGTGACAAGAGGCTGTCTGTAGTGACTTAGAAACAGGCAGACATTTAGAGGTTTAAGTATTATAAAGTACTGTATATTAATATAACAATGTTGGTTGTGCAAAGCTGGGGAATGGGTGGTAAAGGTGTTGTCTATCTTTTTAAACAATAACAATTTTGGTGTTGACTGTCCCTTTAATGGGACATTAAACTAAATGCATTTCATGTACCTCCCTCTAATAATGGCTGCTGCCATTCTGGAACCTAGGTTTCACTGCAGGTATCTAAAGTTGATGGGCATATGCAAACACACCAATACCTTTATGTAGTGAAAGCTAGATTTCAACATGGCAGCACCCATGACTAGAGTAAGGTGGGGAATAACCTTAATACTATGCTTATAAAATGTGTTTAATGTCCGTATAAGCCACTTTCCTGCTAATGAAGGTTGATGTGACCATCTCTGGCAATCAAGAGGTTACAGTTATTATCTGATATCACAATGATTAAAAACTACTCTGACTTCATTTACATCATGATTTTCCTCTCTGTGCCTTTAGATCCTCCAGAGCTTGTGAAGTGCTTAAGACTTGTTATCCAATTCCTCATTGCTAATTCATTTTTAAGCTCCTGCTCCAGAGGAAGTTTGGCTGGAGTCTCCTTGTCAGCTTATTGGGATTTCAAGCAAGTGACATTATCCAACTGTGCCCCAGGCAGACTGCTCTAGAAAGCTAGGATTACAGTTTTACTTTGTGTGTTTTACTTTGATATTTTAACACTTTACATAGTTACAATATAACTTAATGCAATAAAGACAAACATAGAATTTAATAATTCACTATGTCCAGCATGAATATATATGACAAAAAAATGTTCTTATATTAATATCTAGTAGACACAGGGCCCGAATCTTAAAAAAAAATGCTGGTATCAAGAAAATCAGCCTATTTTACTGAGCATTATATTGTAAAGTAAATGAATCTTCTTCGCATAAAGAATATTAGTGAACTCCCCTTAAAGGGATATTAAACACTAAATACATTTCATGCAGTTCCCTCTCATTACGGGTGCTGCCATTTTGGAACCTAGGTTACATTGCAGGTATCTGAAAGAGGGTTACTGCACATATGCAAACATATCAGCACAGGAATGCAATGACATATAGATTTAATTATGGCAGTACCCATGACTAGAGGGAAGTGGGAAATAATCTTAATAGTGTGTTTATACAATGTGTCTTGGGCACTGGTTTTCAAACCTGTTCTTAGGTCTCCCCAACAGGCCACATTTTCAGGATTACCTTGGATTGGATGAGAGCAGGTAAAATAACCATGTTTACTAATCAGCTGATTATTTCACCTGTGCTCAAGTTCTGATATCTTTAAAATGTGGCTTGTTAGGGAGAACTGAGGACAGGTTATAAAGCCAGTGGTCTAGGGTTTAATGTCCTTTTAATGAGATATACAGTTACTTTAAAACAATCTTTGAGGCGTTTCATAATACTGAGGCGGCATTTTTATAGAATCTAATATTTAATAATCCACAGTGGACACAACCTATAATATCTCTATACAACTTCAAATATTGTCAAAGGGTAACAGGAAGCAACTTAGTCATATCCAGTTGTCAGGATAAGTGATCCATACCAAACTTTGGCAATTCATTATCTGTACCTCTATCCATCTTTCAGATACAATATTCAGTCCTTCCTCTACTCTTGTTGCTTATTGGTGCGTCTACACATCAATCATTCTGGGTCAACATGCTATAGGAGCCTTGTCTAGTATATGTTGTGCTCACTCTTTGGTGGAATCTTTAAAAAAAACTCCAGGACAATTGGTGCTCCTTACTATTCCTATTTCTAACTAATCATCATGCTATGTTTGATGTTACATGCAATGAGGGAGATGCTCTTTCTCATTGCTTGTGGCACAGTGGAAGCTCACACAGAGTACTTTTTCATCTGCTACATTACTTAGGGACATGAGGCACCTTAGTTTAAATGTGGGTGTTACAGGACCCTTTAAGATGCAGGTGGTCACCATAAAAATGACTATCCCCAACAGCAGAAACCAAAATGTAATTTTAAGTTAGATGGAGAGGAGCTCTTATAGAGTCCATATCCCTCCAATTTGACCTAAAGGAATAAGTCACACAGCAGTGGTGAAAGGCAGGTACAGGGTTCCAATTAATATTATTATTTAACTGGAGAGGAATACAACCAATTTTTAATAAATGTAATTTTTCTGGTTTTAGTGGTGTCCCATGCCCCTCTAATAGTGATAACCTGCACCAACAAGGGGTTTAATAATGTAAGTGGCTCTGTAGAACCCCAGTCACTCAAATAATACACAAAAGGGCACAACAATAGGGAAATCCTCAATTTCTAAATAACCCCTGCCATTGGTATTTGTCTAATGTATTTACTGAACCTATTCCCTATAAACACCATACACCACTCAAACAGAATACTCATCATATTAACTCAAATAAAGGGTGTTATGCCCTTCTAGGATGCATATGATTGCCAAAAGAATTACAATCACTTGTCTAGTAGGTGAGATATATATAAATCAAATTGTGGATCCAGGCACTCACTGTTGAATTATTTATGCCTGGGTGCACTCTAAAATGTGCATATAAATATCTTCTTGAAATGAACTCTCAGGACTTAACGTATCATCAAATCTTCTACTTAATTATATTTTCTGGTCGACTTTTCGGTCCATGCAAGAACCAATAAATCTTATGAGCACTTCTTGTTTCAGTTGCAGTGTAGGTATAGCATTTGATGATACTTTGTCATGAGAGTGCCTCTTCATTTCAAGAGTGTATATATATATATATATATATATATATATATAAGAGCCATAGACACTAAACCATAGCGCCCAAAGGTTGTATACAACTTATAAAATATTTATTAGTACTATTTTAAAATGACAAGACACATCGGATATGTTCAAACAAACGTCAGTCTTATGCGTTTCACGCCTTAGACTTGCGCTTTATCAAAAACATTGGATATGTTCAAACAAACTTCAGTCTTATGTGTTTCCAGCCTTAGACTTGTGCTTCCAGCCTTAGACTTGCGCTTTATCAAAGTCAAAGTTTGATAAAACTCGAAACGCGTAACGCGTAAGTTTGTTTGAACACATTCAATGTGTAATTTTAAAATGGTACTAATAAATATTTTGCAAGTTTTATACAACCTTTGGGCATTATGACTCTGTGACTATGGGCTCCTAATATATATATAAATTCCAATTATATTATACTACAATGTTATTGCTGAGACATTTTATATGATTACTTAAATAAAAAAAACCTCTTACATTTATGTTTTTTTGGTGAGTGTGACTCATATCTTGTCTGTGGAAATGAATATAGATGTGTTGAGTATCTTTTTACTTTTAATGATCATACTGCTAGTTTTAATCATCTGTCCTTGAACATGTTGGAACAATTTCTGGGAAGCAATCAATAATAAAAACATCTGGTCTTTGTAACTGTGGGCTTCCAAGTCAAACAGGAGAGAGAAATATATAGTTCTGCTTTACCATGTGCTGTGTTGCTAAAAAAGGTTTTGTGAAGTTAAAGGTAACCTCTGGTGTAAAAATCATGTTCTCTATATTTTTATTTATAAACAAATTCTCTTCAGTTTAGCTCACACAATAGAGGGCGGAAGTGTTACATGTTATTGCAGTCTTTTTGCACAGTTTAAAAGTTAAATAACAAATATAAGCTCCAAGATGGTGGCTCCCAGTGTGAAGATGCTGAGATTCAGTAACCGATAATTTAAAGGGGTTAAAATTGGAGACATCTACAGGCACATGAGGAAAATCAGTACTAGTGAGTAGTAACCATGCTATTGTAGTTGTACTCAGCAGTTTAATGTCCCTTTAAATGTCCCTTTATAGTAACCAAAGTAAACCAATATATTAGAATTATATATGCAAAGATAAATAAAGCAGAATAAGCATACAATAATGTTTTCTGTGAACAATTAGAGATCAATATATTTAATATATTTTATATAAATTAGTTCAGGCAGTGATCAAGTAACTACTGGGCAGAATGTTGCAGTGTGAAGTGTTGCATTCTACAGAAAAAATAGCAAAATAAATAATGAAAGTAAAATATTGATTTATTTTTTCTACTAAGCTTAAAGGGACATGAAACTCAAAATATTTCATGATTCAGATAGAGCATGCCATTTTAAGCAACTTTACAATTTTCTTCTATAATCTAATTTGCTTTATTCTCATGATATCCTTTGCTGAAAAGAATACCTAGATAGGCTCAGGAGCAGCAATGTACTAGTGGGAGCTAGCTGCTGATTGTTGGCAGCACTTTAAGGGACATTATACATAGGGTGACCACATTGCCACTTTAAAAAGGGACACATATGAAAAATACATATGTCAGGGTTCTTACACAAAACATGTTTGAAAGCAGCCCTGACATATGTATTTTTCATATGTGTCCCTTTTTAAAGCAGCAATATGGTCACCCTAATTATACACCACTATATATATAACAGCATGTAATAGACACTACTATATAGAAAAATATGTACAGATACTGACATAAAAATATAAAACATTTTAAAAACTTACTTGGAAGCTCCCAATTTAGTACTGTTGATGAGGTTAGGCTGGGACACCCACTGAAAGGGGCTGCGAAAGCAGGAAGAGCAGACACTCCCCCTCCCCTACATATGAAAAGACCCTTTACACAAACAGGAGCAAGCTGGAGTCTGTAGACATCAATATACATCTGAAACTTTGGCGCTTGGTTAGAAGTCTGAAAATCAGCACAATGTTATTTAAGAAAAAGCAAAACTATATATTATGCAAAACACCCCCAGATGGGCTATATAAATGGATAATCTACAAAACATTTATGCAAAAAAACATTTAGTGTACAATGTCCCTTTAAATTTCTGTTGTCATTAGCTCTCCCAATGTGTTTCGCTAACTCCTAGTAATGCACTGCTGCACCTTAAATTATAAAAGAAAAAATGTGGGTTTCACTTCCCTTTAAGGCAAAATCCCTCTGCTACTTGGTTCAGAGATGCACTTATAAGTTGTGCTATGCATGAGATATACATTAGTCCACCTAATGGTTTATGTACATTTACTGGTTAAATGTTTGTGCAAATGC
The DNA here is from genome assembly GCA_905336975.1 of Bombina variegata variegata. NCBI lineage: Eukaryota > Metazoa > Chordata > Amphibia > Anura > Bombinatoridae > Bombina > Bombina variegata. The sequence continues at coordinate 9,467 of CAJPDP010376690.1, forward strand.
AATATTGATACCAGCATTAGAGCCCCACCTGAAGAATCCCTACTTTCTGTAATTGTCCAAATAACTATTTAACTCCAACCATCACATTACACTCACTCCAATTAACCCCATAATTAATCCATTAGCAATGGAATATATCTGATGTTTTATCGTGGTCAAAAGTCATCCAAAAAGTAATAAAAAATGGATTTATTTTAAAGACTGACAGCCAGATTACGAGTTTAAAGCACTATAGGGAAATTAACGAACGCAACGTTTTCGGCGGTATTTTACTCCCTATAGCGCTGGTATTATAAGTTTACAAAAAGCAGGCGTTTGCGGGCGATTGAGCTCCATAACGCACCCAAATACCAGCGCTGCTTTGAGCTACTTTGACGTGCTCATGCATTATTTCCCCATAGACTTCAATGGCGAGAGCCGGCAAAAAAAAAAGACACCTGCAATCACGGAGCGTAAAGCTCCGTAACGCAGCCCCATTGATGTCTATGGGGAAAAAAAATGTACGTTTACACCTAACACCCTAACATAAACCCTGAGTCTAAACACCCCTAATCTGCTGCCCCCAACATCGCCGCCACCTACATTACTGTTATTAACCCCTAATCTGCTGCCCCC
>CAJPDP010376719.1:0-10742 GCA_905336975.1 Bombina variegata variegata
TCAGAAATGACGATTCCAGCCTTCCACCAATCACGGCGTTGCTTTAGGCAATGATTCCCCCGGGGGGAAGCCGTTATTGGAGGATGCCGGAATCGTCATTCCTGACGTAAGAAGAGGCTTGCGACGGGCTGGAGAAGCGCTGGAGCGGCTTGCAGAAAGAAAAGGTGAGTATTTTAACAAAAGCAGTGTAATTTAAAGTTTGATGAATAAAAGTGCCCCTGTTTTTAATAGGATTATTAAAAACCGGGCACTCATTCCCAAACTTTACATTCACTTTAAGTGTGTGCAGAGTGGGTGCCCTGTCCCTGGAGTGGGTCCCTGGTCCCTGGAGTGGGAGCCCTGTCCCTGGAGTGGGGGTCCTGTCCCTGGCATGGGGGACCTGTCCCTTAATAGGAGGTCTGTTGCTCAGTGGGTCCTTTAGTCTGAGGTCTGGATCTGGAGGGTGGGGGCCCCTGGAGTATGGGGTCCTTGACCTTTGATGTTTGGGGCTCTGTCACTGGAGGTTGGAAGCCGTGGGTCGGCAAGGCAGTCAGGCAGTTGGATGTGGGGTGGGGTCCCTCCCATAATTTTTGCTTGGGTGCCCTAATTGGTCTCACTCCTCCCCTGACACAATGGCAGCAGTTTGTAGCAATGTTATATATTGTTGCTGTCATCTGTGAAAAAGTAAAATGGAAAGATTTTTTGCACTTGTACATACATTTATGTGCAGAACTCCCAGCAATATATATATATATATATATATATATATATATGTGTGTGTGTGTAGGCTATAGAGATTATCTTACTAGATAATAATAATTATTATGATAATTATTTAAAGTTAGCTTTTTTTTTATAGAAGTTAAAATTTCTGTGATATTTTTTTATTAATATATTATATTTCAAAATTGTACTCCTGACTCCATGAGTGAACCCCCCCCCCAAAATAAAACAAAAAATAATGGGACAATCCTGATTGAAATTATGTGATAAATACATACTATCCTGTGCCAATAACAAGGTGGTTAACAATTCAGCCTTTTGAAAGACAGTAAATGTATCATTACTAGTAAATCCTGAGTCAGCCTACTTGAAAACTTTTATAAGTGTAATTGCAAATGAAGCTGGCTCTGTGGAATCGGCATATTATCAATTGGACTTTTACGGCATCAAGTGTTGATGTGACTGGCAGATAATAAACAGCAATCAGTGTACTTGCTCTAAGGCTACTGTGTTGCTTCAACATGTTTTCTGATACTGCATTTGGCTATTTCCCAAAAACTCCAATCCATCAAGAAAAGAATGTGATCTCAACACTCTCAAATATATTGCTATTCTTAGAAAGATTGCCTAGCACTGAGAATATTCCAAAATTCAAAAGGATTTCCAGCCTCCAAAATAGTAGTTAAAAAACCTTTATTAACTTATACAGGGTCCATAATGCAGCAACAACAGCGTTTCAAACCAGCAATTGGTTCTTAGTCAATAACTACTATTTTGGAAGCTGGAAATCCTTTTGAATTTTGGAATGTGGGACCTGACTAATCCCCTTTTTCCGTGCCCCAATTCTGGTGAGAGGTGCGGCTTCCCTTGTGAATATTAGCACTGAGAATAGTCAGAGCAGTAGCTCATGTGACACAAACATATTAAGAGTATTTATCATATGGGGGGGGGCAGTAATGGAGAATACATACTGCAGTAGCCCTTTTACATGTAAATTTTAATAGTGACACATAATATTTTCTATAAGGTTACTATTGCAAAAAAAACCTGAAAAAATATAATGCTTCCGTTCTCTATTATGTGAGCTAAACTGAAGGGCAAGGTGCAGGTATCAAAAAGCAGATCTGTGAAAGTGCACTGCTCCAAACACAGGATGCAACAATACGTGAGCTACAAGATGGCGGCACCCAGTATAAGATGCAGAGATTTAGCAACTGGACTCTGTAATGAGTTAAAATAAGAGAAAGGCTTTAAAGAGAGCCGCAGGTACAGGAGGATAAACAATAGAATAGTGAGTAGTAACCATCCAACTGTAGTTGTGCTCAGATGTTTAATTTCCCTTTAAAGAGAAATATCTGTACCCTAAATATATTATTTAAATACTGAAGGTTTTCACTGTCTCTAAAGGCACACACCACCTTAACCTTTTTTATTTAAATAACCTAAAAACGTCTTTTTAAAGGAACATACAATTCAAAATTAAGATTTCATGTTTCCGACAGAGCATACAATATTAAGAGACTTTTAAAGTGAAGGTCAATTTCGATGAATTAGTGCCCGGTTTTTAATAATCCTATTAAAAACAAGGGCACTTTAATTCATCAATATTGACATTTCACTCGTTTTCTTCAGAAACATACCTTTTAATCCTGAGAGCCGCTGCAGCGCTTCCTCCGCCCATCTCAAGCACTCTTCGCCGGTCCAAAATGACTAATCTGGCTTCCCCCAATCACGGCGTTGCCTCAGGCCATGATTCCCCCGGGGGAAGCCGTGATTGGAAGAAGCCGGATTCGTCATTTCTGACGTAAAAAGAGGCTTCTGACGGCCGGAGGAATCGCTGGAGCAGCTGTCAGGATTAAAAGGTAAGTTTTTGAAGAAATGTCAATTTTGATTAATTAAAGTGCCCTTGTGTTTAATAGGATTATTAAAAACTGGGCACTAATTCATCAAAATTGACATTTCTTCAGCTGGTGATTGGTGGCTACATACATATGCCTCTTGTTATTGCCTCACCAGTATTGTTCAGATAGGTCCCAGTAATACACTGATTCTGCTGAGCTGACTTTATAGCCAAGTAATAATGCAGTAATAAAATGCTCTGACACATTTTATTTTGTACTTTTTATTATCAAGGGCAAGCAAGGCACTGTTCTCTACTTAGACTTACATCATTTATGTCTTTTTCAATTGATAGTCATACAATCCATATAATGCATTGGAATATACAGTTCATCTTGAAATTAACAAAATTAAACACATTTTATTGGTAAGAAAAAATCACTAACCTACAATGTATTAATATCCAGTCTGGCAAGTGGGAGGCAATTTTTATACAGTGAAATACATGTGAGGTCCTAGGAAATTCTGTCTTTGGAACTATGGTAGTGTCATCTAGGGTTGCTAACCTTTGCGTATTTCCCAGGTTCTCCCATAATTAAGCCAAAGTGTCAGTGTCTCCCAGCTCCCGTATTTGTTACGCAGTCTCCCTATTTCTATTTTTCTCTGTAACGTTGTTTTGTTTTTCCTGAATTCCCACGCTAAATGCAGAGAGCGGGAATACAGAAGGAGGAATAGCGTTCTACCTATAGAGTGCGGCAGCAGATTGGATATCAGCAGAGAGGGCTAAGGCAGCATTTGTAGCGTGTAAGCAGCAGCAGCTTGTGATTTAGTCAGCAGTGGATTTGGGCATGAGTTACATTGGTAAGTCTACTGGGCTGTGGGCAGCATTAGAGTTCTATTTAATTTGCAAAATTCATTAGTCAGAGCTGTTGTGATATTCATACAGCTCTAACTAATGAATTTTGCAAATGAATCAATAGGATTTTAATGTATATAAAAAAATAAATGAGATTCAAAATTGATGGGAACAATGCACTGTTTATTGCTTAGATTTGATTTATGCTACATATTTGAAAGAACAGACTGGTATGTGCCTGAGCCAGAGTTCAGGCTAATTTGATCTGTGTGACTTGTACTACTGGAGTTGGATGCAGACAATTCCAGTTGGACTTAGGTGAAGAACGTTTGACAGATGCAGGCATTTATAATAGGACACTAACACTACAGGTCTAACTAATCCCAAATAAGCTATATAATTGAGGGAGGTTGGTGTCTGCATCAAAGAGGATTCACTGGGATTGAAAGGGCATGCTGTCTTGTTTACTAAATGTTCCTGTGAGAGGCTGTGCACAGCTCACTTATGGAGGATATTTTGCCAAATATCGGATATTCATTTGGTTGTGAGATGTGGGAGTAAGCAGCTTTGTCTCCCTGGCATCAACATCACCTAAGAGGTGGAGAAGATGGTAGGAAGGTTTATAAATCGCGACTGCAGGTTCTCAAACATTGCCTGAGGGGAAGCCGTGATTGGAGGAAGCCGGACTCTTCATTGCTGACACATGAAGAGACTTGCGACAGGCGGGGGAATGGCTGGAGCGGATTGCAGAATAAAAGGTCAGTATTTGTACAAAAACGTGGAAATGTAAACTTTGATGAATGAAAGTGCCCCTGTTTTTAATAGTATTTTTTTTAAACAGGGCTCTGATTCATCAAAGTTTACCTTCATTTTAAGCAGAAAAATCTTGGTCTGTCCTAATACAGTCTTAAAGTTTAATCCATTTAGGAAGGAAGAAATCCAGACACTTGCATTAAAGGGACATAAATCATTGCAAGACTTCTTTGTAGTCTTCCAATTAATTAACAAACTTGTGAAAAACCAACCACATACACTACAAAATTAATGCACTGCAATGTTTTTTTTTTTTCATTTTTGTTTATTCAGAGACAGGAAATGGTTACAGTACACATAAAATAAAGGTGTTCCCTCCATAGGTCATGATATGAGTGATTCACAAATCACCAACAACACATAATCAGTATTAGATGAAAGATACATAAACCCCTTGTACAAACTATATCAACACGGAATATCTTTAATATCCTCTTCATCATACTAATATCATTCTACAAGAAGGAACTTTATCTATGTAACGAACCATAGGCATGGGCATATTATATGGTGTTTTAATCGGGGGGAAAGAGCCAGTGTTTCTAAGTTTATTTTAATTTTATTTTTTATTGAAGTTTAAATTAGGCATACAGGCAGTGTACAATAGTGAAATATAGTAGCAAGACTGCTCAATACAAATTGCACATCACAGTAGTCAATATATGTAAGAAACAGAGAATGACACGTTAGTGATGTTACACTGACACCATTATAATATCCAACTTGCATATAGTATGTCAGCACATCTGTAAGCCTTCTAAACAAACTCAGGAGGTCACTTTTGGACCTCTTATGAAATAAGTAGTATAGCAGAAGGCGTCTTGTTACAAGAAGACCACTCTTGGGTCTTAGAAAATTAAACTTCTGTTTTATAATATTATAACATATTGCTTTAAAAGGTCAACAGATTAAATAAATATATAAACTGGTATACTGTCTTATTGAGGTATAACAATATCTGTACCTTTAGATAGAAGCTGGGAATTCAAACATTTACCTATGAGTGATAATATATTAATTACATGAGTATGCTGTTGCGATTATAATAGGCATTATTGTATAGCGTTTCAAAACAATGGCATATGTTGCATTGATTGTTAATCACCATATTGCATACATAGAAGCTGTTAATGACTCATAATATCAGACAGTATAACGCTAAAGTTACAGTAATAGGGTAGTATTAGGACAATTAGCTATTATGCAGAAGGCAGTATATGTTCCTGTTAGAGTTTTCTAGGGACGGAAGGTATAGAAAATAAAATATGGGAGGGTAAGGTTCTTAAGATCAAACAGGTGCGGCTCCAGAGTAAGAAACAGGAGTTTAAACATAGAAAAAGTAACACAAAGTCACCTTAATTGACATGCCTTGAAGAGAGAGGGGATTGCTACCACAATAATAGTACCAACTGCAGTGCATTAACATTGCTTATGTAATAGATTGGCAATATCAGCTAAGTATTACACTTGCAGGCTATAGAGGCCTTGTATATATGTAACCAGAGGTCTAAGAATCTGGGTGAGCACAATATCTGGGAGCAAGACATTACCATATCAGATAGTTATTGAGCGTTAGCTAGGAGTAATTTTATGCAACTATGATCAGAGAAAGGGTCCTCAGATTTTAAATATAGTTAAGTTTTGCCGCACCGGCCGCATGCGGCGCCACTCTAGATCTTATAGGGAGGAGATATACTTTCCTGATATATTATTGGAATTAGATATAATTGTAAACATTACTATGCATCAACATTAATATCACATATATGATTGTCCTAGCAATAAAAGAAGAATTAGAAAATAATTTAGTAATGCAGGTTAGCACACACAGAATGAGATGATCATAAAACTATGAGCGGCCATTACAGTGGGTGAAACAAACATACAGACAACAATAGTCCTCATATAAAGTTCCAAACTATTCAATAGCATAAGGGCGGTGAAATGTCAGTGTAAAATACTTTTATTTCGGGAAAATCAATATAGAACATATAAATAGCTTATGTAAAACCGGGAAACAACTATTAAAACTAACTACAAGCTGACAACGGTTCCTTGTGAAAAGTACTGCTAGGTTGTCAGCCTATTCCTATCCTCTGAGAAACCTTGTCCTTTGCCAAATGAACAGTCTGCAAGGAAAGTATAGTTATACCCGCCAGTAGTGATGTCGCCAGGGGTGTACATCGTGCGGATGGTCGATCTGGAAAGTCCAGGCTCTGTATCCCACTTTTCTGAAGTAGTTCGTAAATAGAGCAACACCAAAGTGAAGTACCCCATTCCCAAGCGCCAGGACGAGGTGAGAAAGTTGAATACTTAGTAACCCCTGGAATGGCAGGAAGCAATGTTGTAAGTATCCCAGCGCCTACGGACAGCTCAGGAGCTGCAGCAAGACAAGGGAAATCTTCTGCCGGAATATCAGCTGAGGGCCAAACTGCTGGAGGTTTCATTGGCAAGATTCTCCTCCTCTCCTCCATATGAGGTTTCTCCACCTGGTCTGTAGCTCCACGGGATGATTCTGCATGATACCTGCTTTGGTTAGGTAGGTACAAGATTCTCACATCGCTACTAGCATTCTCATCTGTGGCTCCGACAGGAAAATTATCAATGTCGCCATACCCATCTAGGTATGTAGGCAGAAGGCCTTGTAATGCCTTAAGAATAAATATGCTAATGTCCTCCATGGTGATAAAGGGTAGAGGGCGCTTGCAGTGACAGACAAGAGAGCACTGCGCACTTCCAGTTCCAGGGTTGTAGCCGCCGAGGGGGGTTTAAGTGAGGCCTTCTCCTCCTCTTACAACTGCCTCGATTTAGAGCCTGGAATGCTGGAGCTGGGTAAAAAATAATTCGCAATTTCAGTTGCACGTAGTTAGATTGAACAAATGCATTCATAGTAAGCTGTGAATGCCTTCATAAGCAAGAGTTATTCAGTAGATTAGCTTGAGACACGGTACCAGCTCTTAGCATTGCGACCTGTCATGGCCGCTGCCCGGAAGTTCCCCGTTTGTCTCAGTTTTTAATAACATCAAACAAAATAAAATAACTAAACAAAGAGAGCAGCAACAACAAATTCAAGGTGTGTTTCTCATTTTTGTTATTAAGAGATGTATTGAGGCAGGGATTCGAAAGGCTATGCTCCCATCAATGTATGTAGGTTACCTTGAGTTATTGTGGTCTTAAGTATTATTTACTAGGTTCTAGAGTGTGAAGAGTTAGATGTGGAGTCCATTTCTGTATCATAGCATTGAAACACTTGCGGACAGTGAATTCTTACACAAAAATAACTTATCAAACAGAAACGATATATGTCCCCACACTATGCTCATGTTAAAGAAATTAATATAACCAGGGTTCTCTGTAGCTACCACACAATGAGTAAATGAGTCACATAATAGCATTCATTAACTCAGGTAGACAAAGTAGTGCTGATCCAGAGGGGAGCAGAGCAACTATAAAGTTACCTATCTGAATAATACATTGTTATCCCATTTATAAAGGTAGAGAAGATAAGATAAGAGAACATAAAAAAGAGAACATATAACCGCCAACAGGGCTATAAAATTAAGAAAAGTAAGGTGCCCATTTATTTATTTCCTACTGAAATTGTAGAGTTGTATGGACTAAACCAGCAGCTGGGAATTACTAGCAAAATCCTTGAAGTAGGAGGTGGATTAAGTCATAATGAAGACCCTATAAAAATATCAGTTTATCAGTTATTAAACAGGTAAAGGAGAATCTCCAAATGAAACATAAACAAATATATTAAAGTAAAATGAACAATCATATCAAATAGTGTAGTAGATGTATACTAAGCAGCTAATTTTGCCTGTGATAATTTGACCTGAGGTAATAAAGCGGCAATCCGCTTATGTCATATGTAAGAGATTACAGTTCAACCAACACCCGTAGCTGAACGGGCCTGCCACCGGCCGACATATGTAATGCTACTTTGAACTGGCTTGCAGAGAGTCAGATCTGTTCCATCCTGTAAGTCCGAGTGAACTGTTAGCTGGCACGAGAACCATGGATTGATGCAAGTCCTGCAGCATGTTCCCCTTGCTTCCTCTCATGCATTTCTTTGGGTCGGCACTTTCCAAAATGAGTTGCATGCGTCTTATATGCTATACAAAGCAATCCAGCCTAGATGGTTTCCGTATCATATCCCCTTCACTGACAGAAATTGATTATTGGGAAACAGATAAACTACCGGAGACTAATTACTCATTGATATAATGGTGGTCAGATGTAAGTTGTGTAGCTGATGTTGTTGCAAAAGCTTCCATATTGCGCTGTTTTACCACCTCCCTTATTTCCATTTTTGAATGATATTATCCAGTGCCTGAATCAGCAACTCTGATAGCTCTTTGACTATTTAAGTCATACTGACTGTCATGCTTTAGATTGTTAGATATAGAGAAGACTTCTGGATCTTGGGTCTTAACACTCCGCCTTGAACTTCGCTGAGACAGAATCCTCCTTCAGAGGTTAACTTGCCTTCCGGGGTAGAAGAGATGACTTTTCCCCTATCTGTATTAAGTTCCCGGATACTTTGCTTGTCAAGGGAGACACAGATGGCTTCAGATGCTAGCTGCAGTGTATAAAGTAGAGTTTTTTCTCTAAGCTGAAGAGACTTGCAGCCATCTTAGAGAGCCGCCCACCAGAAGTCTGCAAAAAAAAATTAATGTTTAAAGTTGATACAGCTTGCAACTATAAGCAAAACCTTACATTATTTTGCAGTATCTTATCTACCCCCCTCTTGAGGCCAATTAAAGACAGATATTTAGCATAGTCTAGATTGTGCACTCCAGTTCTCAGAATTAGAAAACACAAAATTTTCAGAATTCCAAGAAAAGGGGAAACAGTAAATAATGTAAGTATTTCACATTTTTACTGTGAATAATTAAACAATTTATATTACATTTCAAAATTGTTTCATGGGAGGTGGGGGAATAATAAGAGCGTGAGATAAATATCTCTAGAACTTTCATTAAACTTCAGAAATTGTAAAGGTTTATACTACAATAGGGAAGGCACAGAATGGGTGAAGTCCTAGAGAAACTGGAAAATATAATTAGATAGTAAGAAAAGCATAGGTCACAATGGGCAGAGCAGACAGGATTCTTATTGTCCCTTTTATATCCCTTTAAAGCTAAATATTAGATGTGACACAGAGGTTAGAGACAGGTAGTATCATAGTATTGTTTACTATAGTACTAACCACTAAACAAGGGTACATATAATGCCCAGTTGGATTTGCTTCACGTTAACTGGGTTCCTAAAGAAATAATAGCAATTCTAGAATGTATAATTTCCATGGGGACTCCTCTCCACCCTATGATTAGCACATCCTGTACTGGCCAACAGTTCAGGGCTTCCCAGGGTTGCAGGAGGTAGTGAGTCCTGATTTTGGCCCTTCTACTGCATAGTCCAGAGTCTTATTACCAAAAATACACACATTGCCAAGACACTGCATTAAAAAGTAACTTCAGTTTAAAACCACATTTAGTATGTCCTGTGCGTTTAACCCATTGCTGCTAATTTGTTTAAAAAAATATATCATTTCCACTGCAGCCAATGTCAGCAGTAATCTGAATCTGCTCTTTATAATTAGCACGTAAAACCGCTGAATGACAGAATTGCATAAGGACCTTTGTTTACTTAAAAATGCCATTCATGTGAATTACTATTGTATATTGTGTAATAGCACAACGTTATTCTTAAGCCTTACAGTTGAAGCTCTGAGCGTTTTGTGTATTAAAGGGACACTCAGTAAAAATAAGCTTTTATGATTCAGATAGAGCAGCAGTTTTAAAACACTTTACAATATACTTCCATTATAACATTTTGCACGGTCTTTTTATATGCACACTTTCTGGGAAACAAGATCCTACTGAGCATGTGCACAAGCTCACATGGTATATGTGTACTAGTCTGTGATTGGCCGATGTCAGCCTATTAGTCATTTACAAGGCAATCTCTGAGTAAACATAAAAATGTGGTGGACAGACACTGACATTAGTAAAGCTCAAATGATCCTAAAAGTCTATAGGCCATAATATTTTATTCTGCTTAGGAAGGGCTTCCCAAACTACTGCCTGTGGGCCCATTTAGACCTCCAAGGATTTTTGTGTGGCCCTCTGCACCAGTAGAAAACAGACATCTGTTCTTGAAAAAGGAGTTCCTTATTTCTCATTAGGTTATTAAGCATGTATATTTATACAGAATTTCCTACGTTAGTAGAATATCCTGTTAAATTACTTAAAATCTTAAAATATGATTATAATTTGATTTTGAGATACTATATTTAGTATGATGTAATATGGCCCCCAGCCAATCCTGTCAATACCACTATGGCCTCTAGTTATCAATGCGTCTACTTTACCTGCCTTCGCCGGCCCAATACGCCCGCCAAAGCTCGCCTACCATCGCCGCCGCGGACCTGAATACATTCACCTAAGTTATCAAAAAAGCTGTCAAAACGCTGCGCACCAAGTACGGGGCGATGAGCAGCGGATTGTGATAGTTATCACTCATC
>CAJPDP010376794.1:5000-14662 GCA_905336975.1 Bombina variegata variegata
AACGTATTTTGCACAGATATGCGTGTAGCCTGACCATTTTTAATAAAAAAAAGTTCACGCCACAAGATTTTTTTTTCTTTCTATTTTCCACTATTTACTATTATTGTTGTTCAACCAATATCTTTAGCATTATTAATGACTTTGCTACTATCCTATGCACTTGAGAATTTGTAAAATACAGAATTCACAGAATGTATATTAACAATGCCATGTTACTGTTAAACATGTAGACACAGACAATAACATATACATATATAACAAAAAACATATAAAACATATATTAAAAAAAAAAAAAAAACATGTTTGTCCAGTCAAATAAGGCCTATAGGTTAGTCTGTAGTACCAGCAGAGGGCAGAGTTAAGTCAGTGTTTGTGTGGAGGAGCTTATCAATTCAAGGGGAATTGTCACAGAGGGGGGTTGAATCAGAAGACCGAGGTCAGTTGGTGGTAGGAAAGTGGAGGTGAGATTTCCATTCTGATGTTGAAGACTTTTCATGGGAAGATTTGCAGAATGAATAATAATTAGTTTGAAAAAAAAAGGGGGAGGGCAACACAGTAAGAGGGTTCTGATGGACACTTCTCTTACTTATCTAAAATGCCTTACTTTTTGTTTTGTCATTCAAATCTTTGTAAATATGTTTTGTAAAAAAAAAGGATCAAACTTAAAATGTTTATGAATTCAAAAACAAACTAACAATAACATAATCCTTTTAACAAATAGTTTTGCAGGTTGAATATAAAAATATATATATTTTTTCCCCTTGTAAACCACATTTATATTTATCGCTAAATGCAAAAAGACTTTAAGATTTTTTTAGATTTTCAACTATGAGGGGGGAGCTCAGCCAAAGATGCTTGAAAGATAAATACGTTTAATTAGGGGCAGAGGATGATCATTAAAGGAAATCTGACTGCTGCAGAAGTCATTAACAATCTTAAATGAAATTTTTATTTTTATGATAGCCATTTACATGTATAATAAGTGCCAATGTTTCTTGAGAGCAGTGTGACAGAAACAGAGTGTAGCGAGAAGTCATGTAAGACATACAATTTAAATGAGCTGGAGTTAGCTATTCATATTTGTTAATGAACTAGATATGCAGGGCCGTAAGAATGAATGTTCTGATGGTTTAAATTTTAATATCTAGAAATCAAGGGTAAGAGCCAATTACTGGATTTTTTACCCTTAAAGGAATAATTAATAGGGATGTAACAAATGCACTGCTCCAAATTTCTGGGGGGGAAAAAATTTTGTTTTTTTTTAATTAGGATTATTTGAGTTTAAATAACCTAGGACAGGTCTGCTTTAGCCTTTTAAATTCACTGTTTATGAAAAAAAAATTAAATAGGCTTTTACCCCACATCTAAAATTGATGTTTAGCATTAACACTTTCACTGCCATAGAAGCTGCTAATGCCGCCAGAGCGATGAAAGTGTTAACTTAAGATTTCCACTTTGTCTGACAGCCGTCCAGTCCAGTTACATCCATAATTTTATTTTACTGTTATACGAGGCCAGGAAAGTTACTTTGCTTTTACCTGTCTGCGTCTAATGACTGGTAATGATTTATTGTTTTTTTATTGTACTAAAAGTGCTTTAATGTGGTGCCTTCATGTCTAATGAAAAAAGATTGCCCCCACCCCCCGAAATCAGGCAAATGTTTATTCTGACAAGCAGATAACACATTTTTCTTCTGATAAAACATTTTTCTTATTTATTGTTTGAAATGTACAATATAGACAATAATTCTAATTCTGGGTACGAGTTTATTCAGCAGTGTTTTATCCTTGGTGCCTGTCTGTCTCGTATGGCACCTCTGCACATAGCTTTTCTCTGAGATAAGCCCTTACTCCTGTGCTCGCTCTCCCATACTTTGTCTGCAGGATGCAGGTTTTGAACTGAAGAGTGCAGTGGAGTTCTTACTGTGCCTTTCCGGTTTCAGTACAATCAAAGTTTTGTGTTTGGATTTGTCCTTGACATTCTTGCGTCCCACAATGGGGTGGACACAGTGTGCTGAAAAAAAAGCATGACATCATTATCATTGACTTAAATAAATCACCTGCATGTTAGCTTCTTTCTGCTTTTTTTTTCTTCAAGGATTCTTCAGCCGGAGGAAGAAAGTGTTCTTTATTTTTACAAACCTTTATCCCCAAGGGCGACAGGAAAACGCAAACTTTTACACTTGTTTTGAAAATAAATAAGCTGTATCCTTCACAAAAGACATCTCACATTTTCCCAGATGTAGTATTTTGCTACAGTGCATACCTGTAGTTAGGCTAATTGGATATAACCTTGCACAGATGAATGCAGTTTTTTGATAGAGCGGGATCATTTTCAGCAGAAGATATTTGTTTTGTAGATTATAGATTAAAGGGACAGTAAAGTCAAAATTAAACTTTAATTGATTGGATAGAACATTACATTTTAGATAACTTTCCAATTTACTTAGATAATATATTTTGCTTAGCTCTCTTGGTATCCTTTGTTAAAGAGTAATCCTAGGAGAGTTCAGGAGAGTGCATGTGTCTTAAGCCATCTGACAGCAGTGTTTGCAACATTATTTATAGCAATGTTATACATAGTTACAAACAGTGCTGCCATAGACTGTACACTCCTTAACTCCTATCAGCCTACCTAGGTTTAGTCTTTAACAAAGGATGCCAATAGAACAAAGCAAATTTGATAATAGAAGTAAATTAGAAAGGTGTTTAAAATTACATGTTCTGTCTGAATCATAAAAGTTTAATTACTGTCTGTTTAAACCAATAAATTAAATTGTTTCCAAAAAGATGCATCTTAAAAAATGAGCGGTTGTCAAGTATATTGTGTTTTTGGCTAACTAATCTTACATAGTGTTTTTATTTTTGTTAAAGGGATAAACTAATGCGTAAATGGCATGATTTAATCCATTAGAGCATATCATTAATGTCTCTAGATAATTATGTGTTTAACCCCCACAAAGGGGCTAACCATATAGGTAATGTCGCAATCAGTAGATCCTGGACATAATACAGTCAGTGATCAGCAGGTTGTGCAACTGCCTCTCCTGATTCTCTGACTAACCCCTAAGTGAGACTATACTTTTGTGTTTAACCCTTAACCCTTTTGTGGATGATTATACACATAGTTATCTTGAGACAATAATGCAAAAAATATATGTACTAGCACACCTACACATTTTTATTTCTCCCCCCCCCATATATGTAGCATGCTCAAAATCAATATTTCTATATGGTCCACTGAGTATTTGATCTTAAAATTATACACAAATCTGCATTTCTTTATAGGACACATATAAAGTATTTTTATTCATTAACTCTTAGTAGTTCCTCTGCTTCAGTAAATGGGTAGCACACAAGCACTGCGGGTTTTCCTATTTGTGGTAAGATGTTGAGAGAATATTACAGCATCTCTGGGTTAAGGTAAGATTTATTAGATAAAGAAGATAAGAAACGGGAGGTGAGAAGGAAAGAAATAGGAAAGCAAGTGGAACAAAGAGGGAAAATAGATGGCTAGAGCGATCTATTCTTAGCCTTTCATGATGGCTTTAACATGCACTAATTGCACCTACGGGTGCCCTCTAGATAGATGTGATCTCCATAAAAAATACAAATAAAACATGGTATCTCTCAGAGTATATTGGGTGCACATCCCATGACTTGGGCAGCACTCTCAGACTTCCCCTGTTTGTCTAATCTGTCTTTTCATATGCAGGGAGGGGGGTAGGTGGAGTGTCTGCTCTTCCAGCTTTCCCAGATCCTTTCAGTTGGTGTCCCAGCCTAACCTCGTCAACAGTGCTAAACTGGGAAGTTCTAATTACGTTTTAAAATGTTTTAAACTGTATTTTTAGATCAGTATCTGTGCATATTCTTCTTTATAGTAGTGTCTATTACATGCAGTTATATTAAAATTGGTGTATTCTGTCCATTTAAAGAAAAGAAAGAGGAAGTAATAGAAAGTGCTAAAGATAAATAATGTAAGGAAGAGTAGATAATGGTTATTATGTGTCGTCTCAGAGCACCTAACTGTTAGACACCTACTATGAAAATAGGGTGTGAAATGAAGTGCAAGATTAGCTGTACCTTTGCTACCTATTTATATCAGTGTGTGGCCGGCTGCATAGCTTAGGAACGCTTGGAATTGGAAGTATTGTCATACAGCAGAGGAACGCCAGATGGTAACCCAAGTACCCAGCCACTCCCATTTACTCCTACACATATATATTAATACATGCATGGTATATATAAGCAGTGCTTAACTGCAAAAGATCTCCATACAAAATACTTTTTTATAAAGCATTTAAACCGGTCAGTAAATTAATGATTTGCAAAACTCTACATATTGTGCTAATGAACTACTTAAAACCCCCTGGTGAAGATGTTTATTGTAGTCACCTTGTAGTACCTGTGCAATCACTGTGTACTATGCAGACATTTTGCACAATATTTAGATTACAGAACTTGTCTTTCAACCTCTCTAAGATGCATGGAACATGCACATTTATTATTATGAATTTGTTTTAGTTTTTTACAGAAAACAGAGATTATTTTACAGCAAAAGCGGACAAAATTAATAATAAATTTTCCTTGCAATTTGCATTGATGAATATATATGAATTAATTTGTGAGGGATTTTGGGCTAGATTACAGTGGGAGTGCATATTTGTGCTTCTGCAAATCTGTAATCTCCACTCAGTTTTTTCCTGCGTATTTGCAAATGAGATTACGGGTGGAAAGTGGAAATATTGCGCCCTCACGATCGCATCCTCACACTCAATCTGACTTAAAGTTTTCCCCCATAGACTTCAATGAGGCCTCGTTTTCATGCAGACAGTCTAACAGCCACAGCACGCGTTACACTGGTCGCAACTGCATATTAATATATATTAATGTATACTTATATATGTATGTGTTTATATGTGTATATATGTATGAATATACCTATATACACATATCAATACATAAATATAAACATTCATATACATATATATTTAAAGAGATACAAATATTAATAAATGTGTCCCAATGGGTCCATGTGTAAAAGCACTTTCAGCCTGACATGTCGTAAGTTTGAGCCCTTATAAAGTTTTGGTACAATAAAATGTCATGGTCATTTTAATCAGACAGTATTAATATGAGTGTTACTGTACTGCCCAATGTATTTTTGATGTGTTTCGTGCAACTTCTTAGGTTTGCGCGTTGGCAAACACCAGCTTTTTAAAATCAGTGTCAACCAAAGCACAAATCGCAATCGCAACCATTTACTTCCAATTTGTAATTTCAGTAAAATTACGGGTGCGCCTGTACAGGCACATTTTTGCCCCAACGTGGACGCTCGGAAACATGCCATTCATCTGTAATCTAGCCCTTTGAGTTTAATGTCCCCTTGAATAGACCCTGCAATAAATAAATAAGTCTGCAGAATAGACAAAATATATATGTATAAAAAACAATGCATTTCTTTTAGAGTTTATCTTATGCCATCTGTTCTGAATAAAATTACTTTTTGTTTTTATGCTGATGGAGGAGTGTTCCAATAAAGCTGTGGGCGCTATCCTTAAAGGTACATGAAACCCAAAATGTTTCTTTAATAATTTAGACGTACAATTAAACAACTTCACAATTTACTTTTGTTATCAAATTTGCATCATTCTTTTGGTATCCTTTGTTGAAGGAGCATCATTGCACTATTGGGACCTAACTAAATACATTGTATGAGCCCATGACAAGAGGCATACATATGCAGCCACAAATCAGAAGCTACATTTGATTAGTGCTTTGCTGCTCCTGAGCCTACCTAAGAGAATGAAGCAAATTAGATGAAAGAAGTAAATTGGAAAGTTGTTTAAAATTGTATGCCCTGTCTGAACCATTAAATATTTTTTGGGGGTTTCATGTCCCTTTAATAAAGATACAAAAAACAAGTTGGAGAAAATACACCTCTTAGCAATTCTCAACACTGCTGCTCCCTAAAATAACAAATGCTCCTCCAAGCAAATGTGAAATAGTACTAAGATAGAACGGCAACAAGGGAGCGCGCTACAAGCAAAGCTGGTTGGAATGTAAAGGAAAAGCAATTGACTATATAGCTAATACAATTAAAGGATCGATATATATATATGGATAAATATATCCAGACAAATATAGGTTGTAATCAAATTAGAAAAGAATGTGTAGCAACTACTATGTGGAGCTGAGTGACAAAAAAATATCAAAATCCAACTAATATCAAAGTCACAATTAATGTAATGGTGTATTAGTGTATATAGAAGATAAAAATAGTGTATGGGTGGTTCAAACTATTTTACTATATAAAAGCCTAATATAAAATAAAAATAATGCAAGGGAAATGCAACAATAGAAAATGCAACAACAATAAATAAAGAACAAAGAGCTCTGTTATAAAGATCGTAGTCTTAAAAGTACCGGTACAATAATAATGTAAAATAATGTTAGTTTCCAAACTATCACACTGCAGTGGATATGTAGGATCAAACCTTAAAAGGTACTGGGTCGTGCCGACCAAGCGGCGATGAAGGCGTTGGAAGAAATGAGCCGACCAAGCGGCCTCTGTGCAAGTGAAGAGCCGGCTATGCAGTGTCTGTATAGGATCCATGTTCATTTCCGGGTCACATGTAGTGACGGATAGTGATTAGATTAGGGTGACAAGCCCTTATAGATCTGGGAGATCCGTAGAAAGATAGCGTTTGCAGAATTATGGTATAGGTGGTCCGTATTTGAAACGGACTTGTAGCAAGTAACGATGAGTCACCTGATTAGCAGGGAAGTGAGTGTGTCCGAAAGCCAGTTTGTACCAGGTCCGGAATTCTTGTGGAATATTATTCTCTCTTTGAATGCTAGATGATCATCTTGATAAAGGCCATTGGCCGAAACGCGTAGATTTGTCTTCTGGCTATCTTGGATAGCATTGACAGAGAGAATACAATAATACATAGTCCTTTTCATATACCATAGTTCTGCAATGGCTATCTTTATACGGACCTCCCGGATCTATAAGGGCTTGTCGCCCTAATCCAATCGCTATCTGTCACTACGTGTGACCCGGAAACAAACTTGGATCCTATACAGAAACTGCATAGCCGGTTTTTCACTTGCACAGAGGCCACTTGGTTGGCTCATTTCTTCCAATGCCTTCATCGCCGCTTGGCTGGCACAACCCAGTACCTTTCAAGGTTTGATCCTACATATCCACTGCAATGTGATAGTTTTTAAACTAACATTATTTTACATTATTCTTGTACCGGTACTTTTAAGACTACGATCTTTATAACAGAACTCTTTGTTCTTTATTTATTGTTGTTGCATCTTCTATTGTTGCATTTACCTTGCATTATTGTTATTTTATATTATGCTTTTATATAGTAAAATACTTTGAACCACCCATACACTATTTGTGTCTTCTATATACACTAATACACCATTATATTAGTTGTGACTTTGATTTTCGTTGTGATTTTGATATTTTTTGTCACTCAGCTTCATATGGTAGTTGCTACACATTCTTTTCTAATTTGATTACAACCTATATGTGTCTGGATATATTTATCCATTTTTATCCATATATATCAATCCTTTAATTGTATTAGCTATATAGCCCATTGCCTTTTGTTTACATTTCAACAAGCTTTCCATGTCCCTTTAATACCCAGTAAGTAGTTAATACTTGATCTGGGCAGAACCATTTATTTCCTGATAATTTTAGAGTTGGTCCAAGCAGGTGTATTCCAAGAGAATAACAAGAAATATAGTATGTGATGTCTCTTTAACTTAAAAAAATATCAAAATTGCAGGTCTCTGATTTAGGTCCTCAACAATTTGAAAAAGTGCCTAAAAGCAATATCTCTTTTAGTGACCTAATTGATATTTCCATAATCATACTATGCATCATATACGGCTGACAGATGACACATATCTCGTATGCCAGTTGAAGTTTATAGTATCTTTGTCAGGCATTTAACTACCATTGCATGGTCTAATAATACAAAGGAGCCCCCAAAGTGAGCATCTCCATCTTTATTTTGGTAATTGGTTCAAGTGTTTCTGTAAGTGGCACTCTAGTCTAAAGTAAGCAGAATATATCCTGATTGCAGTAATGTTAAGTCACTCACAAATAAAACATTCTGTACATTTTTAATTGCTGTTGTTTTTTTTTTTTTTACTTAAGATGCATCTTAAAGCTTAATTAATGCTACAGATAGTGACAAGTACATTAGAGCAGAATGGTATAAAATGTGCCATGTATATTCTTTAACTGAAGGACACGTCATCTGTTGTGAGTTATATAGCTTTAATTATAAAAATAAAAAGATTGTACGCACACATTATATAAACTGTTAATCAGCAATGAGCTATGTAGCCATCACTGTCAGCAAAGGGGTTAAAAAAAGTATGTGTAAATGAATTAAATAAAAACACGTTGCACTGGGGTTTATAATAAGCAGTTGAATACAAATTGGAATAGTTGGGCAGGTTGTGAGTGCCAAAGACAGATCTTTATGCCCTGCTAGATTACTGGGCATAGCTCATAGCTTACTGCAGTAATGTTAGACTTAGCAAGTGGGAAGCAGCTATATGCCTTAACTTCTCTTTACTTCATTGCATGTAAATAACAATGAGGAAGGAAGTGCAGAAGAAATCTTCAAAATTACCAGTATTATGCAAAAAACAAAATGCTACAAATTGTTTTCCTCTCAGCAGCCAAGTTTATGTGCCCTCAGATGGAAATCTTGTGACTCCTAAATACAAGAAATCACATGAGATGAGCAAGGAGGAACGACATACAATAGTTATATTTATTCCTAGTGACAACCTTCTCGGAAATACCTTGATCTAATTACTTGCAGAGATTGATAAAAAATACCATAAGCTAAACCACAGTTAACCCATTTATGGGTGTCAACTAACAAATAGTGAAAAACTTACAACTGATATTGCTAATTTTTTTATTACACTAAAAAAAACACTAAATTGTTATGTTTACAGTTTAAATAATATATTGTTTATAAGGCTCACTACAAGTGTGATCACATAGAACCTCAAAGTTGCAATTCACAGAAAAATTAATTATGCTTTTTCTAGATATCTAGATGTTAAATTAAAAAAAAATGTATTTTTTAATATCTTTAAAATAATACAAAACAAGAAGTATTACATTAAGATCTTCTGACATAGACTATTATTGTGAGCTTTCATAAGCCTATATTTGTAATGTAACAGTTAATCTAATATTACTTTTTAGTTACATTCAGTAAGCAACATTATCCAATCTCCTGTTCATCTCACTACTTTCTTTTAGAGTTTATCTTATTCTAATAGAAACCTATCTCCGTATTTTAAAATCAAAAGACTGAAGTAAAATAGATGTCTGTCTATAGGAAAACAGTCAGGAACTTGTCATTTGATTAAAGCTTTGTGTGTGTGTGTGTGTGTGTGGGGGGGGGGGGGTTGTGGTCAGAGTGCAGAGGCAGTAGGGTATATTTACAGTGGTACAACTGTGGACAATCTAGATCAGTGATTTTTAACCTTTTTTTTGCCGTGGCACACTTTTTTACATTAAAAAATCCTGTGGCACACCACCATCCCAAAATTTTTAAAAAATCACACATTGTAGCCTAATACAGCATATATATATACACATACACA
>CAJPDP010376809.1:0-10035 GCA_905336975.1 Bombina variegata variegata
TCTCTCCCCCCTCTCTATCTCTCTTCCCCTCTCTATCTCCCGACCGTGCCCGGCCACGCCCCTTCACGCTTGACCACGCCCCCTTCACGCCGGTCACGCCCCCTTCACGGGCATTCCCGTCCGGCCACGCCCCCTTCATGCTCGGCTACGCCCCCACTCACGCCTGGTCACGCCCACTTCTGCCACAGACGGCAGATCAGCTAGGAGCAGGACTCAAAGGCCAGGTGTGTTTGTCCTCGTGCTGTCTCTACTGCGCATGACAGCTTCGGACAAACACACTTGGCCTTTTATATAATAGGATATGTGTGTGTGTGTGTGTGTTTGTACACATATAAATACATAAATATATATATATATATATACATACTGTACATATACATCTTTAGAGATATATATGTATGTTTCTCTATGTTAAAGCCCTTTGGCTGCCTTTTTTCCCACCTGAGACCTCATTTTTTTGAGCCCTTATAGCTTTTGTGTACAATATTTTTTAAGGATATTTTTTATTAGATGGTGTTATTATGTGTGTTTTGTGACACGTTTTAGTTTGCAAAACAGTTAATCAGAGCCCTGAGGATGCGGTAATCATTCTACATTTAGAAAGTTTTTATTGTTCATTAATTCAATTTGTAATTGATTTCAGTGCTTATCACAACTTCATTTTTATTTATTATTCTAATCTTTACCATTTTTATATTGTATTCTTTTTGTTCTTTTTATTATTATTTCTAGTTCTACACTGCTTCAAATATTCGGGTTGATTATAATATATCGTTTCATAATTAGCGACTATGGATAAACCCTTTTATGATGTTATCGTGAATCAGACATTTTCATTGTTTATCGGAAGCACATTTTTTCAGTATTGGTTTGGTGGAAAATGTCCCTATTCTAATCTAAACATGTTTCAGTCGTGTTTGGGTGATCAAAATGTAAAAGTCCTAACATTTCCAAGACTAATCAGATTATTACAGTGTAGCCAAAATAAAAATGTAATATTGGTTTTGCACAGGGGCTAAAAACACAGTGAAATGACCCACTACTATATTGAATGGAGTCATAAAGCAATGTTACCAAACACTACCTGTTTAATCAGTTAAAGAAAAATAATTATTTTTATTAGATTATAAATAATAATAAGCACTTTTAATAAACATTTAAACACATTATCACTAACACCAAATCCCTTAGAGAGACATAAACACATATCTTTATGGTTTGGGAGCAGGTTAATAGCACATGACACCTATTATAGGACCATTAAATACAGTAGAGTATAATAAATAAATACATAACAAAAAGACAAAGCAGTGACATTTTAGGGCCCAATGATCTAAAACTTTAAGTAAGATTATCTAAGAAGTTTTGACAGTACTGTTTTTAGAAAGGTAAATGTTACTATTTTACCTCGTGTTCTGGGTGTGAAGGAGAGACACATACATTACAATAAAGTACTAAAAAAAAGCCCATAAAGATTCTGTGTGATTTTTCTCCATGCCAGCAAGCTTTTGATCATTAGGCCCCTAGTCTCAATTTAAATGAGTAGTAGATTTATTCTTTCTTTCAAATTTCAAAGTTACGTCCATTTTCCCTTCCCCGTGTATCATGTGACAGCCATCAGCCAATCACAAATGCATATACATATATACTGTGATTAGTAGCTGATCCCTCAGAAAGTGTGCATATAAACAGACTGACAACACTGGCTGAGGTTAAGAAATCATTATCTGCTGAAAACAAAAGCAAGATTGGGCTCAACGCAATCATTTTTATTTTCTAATTAATATTTCCATACAGATGATGTATTCTCAGTACGTTGCTATCTCAGGGTTTACAACATATGTGACATAGAGTTACAGCTAGAACCCATCTTAAAAATGTATGTGAATAAAAATATACACATGTATATAAGATATAAGAATGAGATTTTCCCTGACTTGTCAGGTGTTGTTTTCTTTGTTCCCTTTATGTTATCAGAGTACGTCCTCTGTTTCAGTGACTGCTGAATATTAATGTGATGCCAATCATAGCTGAACCCTTTTCAAGTCACACTATCAGATATGATGGAACACTCCTTGTATAAATAAAAAAAAATACACTGGACTGCTATCAATGTTTTACATATCTTTTGTGCAACTATTTTTTTTTAACTCTTACAGTTTACTTCAGGTCTCAAGTCGCTCTAAATATTCAAGTGCAGTTTCGTCTTTTGCTGAAGCACAAACTATAACTTTTAGCTGGTAATACCAGTGCTAGTTAGCGCAGTCGCAATATCCATTTAAAGTATAGGCTGAGCTTGAGGGAAGCCATCCATGCTATCCCTTCTCTGGTTAACACGGACTTGTAATATCAAAGTAACGCGCTAATGTCAGTGCTGTCCTGAATATTGATTATCGTGCGTGGGCTATCAGAGCGCCACTTGTAATCTGGCCCTATAATGGGTAAAATATGTTAAAAAATAAAACAATATGGAGAGAATAGCTCTTCTACAATCACTGTGACTGGCTGTCACAGTGATTGTATATACAGTAACAGTCATATTTAACTGTTACTGTACTGTCGCTGGATAGCCTCACGTGTAGGCTTCCATCAACAGCATGAGATACATGCTGATTGCAGGGTCTATCTCATTAAAAGTGGTACCCCAATCCTGATTAATGTTAGGCATGCAATCATAGGAACACCATGTCTTGGTGATCGCTGGCCATGCCTCAGTCGTGAAGCATGCAGAAATCTTGTAGTGTCACCCTGTAGGTGAGAACAGCTTTCTGATAGCTGTACAGGAAATGTTTTAGATACTTTTCAAAAAAGCATTTTTTGAAGTCTACATATAAACACAAACCTAGCAACATATATTGGGGTTCACGCAGAGAAAAGAGAAATCAACCCGTTTTAGAGAAGAGTAAATGTGTAGAATAGTAAAGAGCTGTTAAAATGAAAAAAATATCATGCTCTAATTGGTTAGAGAATGTAATGTTATCATTAGCGACCTTGCCATTTTATATGTTTAACACTAGTACTGCTGATCTCAAGCAAAAACTGCCCCTGAACCAATCAGTGGCACTAATCGCACAGCTGTGTTGTGATACTAGCACTGCTGATTCGGTCAGCAACAGTTTTTGCTCAGGACCAGGAGTTCTCTGCAGCTTCCAAGTGGTACTTTAACTATGTGTTTAACCTATTTGCAAGGGTTAAACAAATAGAGTTGCAGTGTTGCTAGTGATATTATTACATGCTAACAAATTAGAGAATGTAATTTTCCCCCTCACTTTAATGGCCCTTTAAGTTGGGCAAACTTGCTGTATAATTTACTGTTTTCATGACTTAACTGACTAAATTAGTGCAGAACCTGTGACATTTTCTTAAAGCTGGTACTGTATTTTAAAGTATCAATTTTGTTGATGTTTTAATATTTTTCGATTTTGCATTTTTTCCCTTTTTAATACAGGGAATCGCTTCTCATTTTTTTATTTTTTATTACTAGTTGTCTCATCACAGCTTGATATTTCTCTAAGTACGTTCTTTGTTTTTGTTTAGTTCCCTTGGTTACTTCGTACTATGAGAGCTTTTTGTTTGGCAATCTCTTGCAAGAATTTATGTGATTTTAATTACCACATATAATTCACTTGAGTGATGGGTATGTGTATAGGTCTTAATTTCTCGCCATGGGATTCCTTGATAAAGGTGCTGATTGCCTTGAAGTGTTGAATCTTGTATAATTATTTGGCCTTGGGAGCTGAATACTACACATGGAAAGCAGCACTCAAACTATTTGAAGGCAACAAGTAAAGACAATAGAAATTTAATTATATAAAAAACATTGAAATGCAAATTCATCATAAATATCAGCTCAAAATCTCATACACAGGAAGAAGAGAAGGAAGGATAATCTAACGCGTTTCACAAAAGTAGATGATGATACATGACAGCCTATACATATATGTTAAATTAACATAAAAGTTATTGTGTGCAGTTAACAGTTTTAATAGCTATTAGTTTTACAGATATATAAAACAGGTACATAAAATTTTTTCATTGTTTTGTCATTTTTAACAATTCAATGAACACTACTAGAGGCATCTATCACTCTCCTAAATTGTATGTAACTATGCCTTACCCTATCATTAGCTTTATATTAGCTAAGGTTGCAAATGATAACAAAAACAGCTGTAGTTGTCATTTTCACTGCGTTTTATATTGATTATAGAATGTCATTGAAAGCCTGAAAGCTCTGTGATTGCTTCATTGTGCAAGGTAGGGAGTTTTATTGAATAGGGTTTAACTGTGGCAGAAACAATTTTGCCCCTGGGACTGCAATGTTGTTGCCAAATAAATAATGTGGTACAGTATTGCAGGTGACACTGATGTTAAAGAAGCAAAGTCATGTTACGAAGTCATTGTTCGGAATAATTTTCTCCACTATTATGTGTTGCCAGTAGTAGTAGATAACTGGATAATTTGTCAAACTTAATTTGACATGTACCACGCCCCTTTATGCAATTTGATGCCCCTTTTTCCATCTCTTTCCTCCACTATCCGCTCACTATTTTTCATATTTCACACCCCTTTTATTGTCCTTTTTATGAGGCTTTTTAATAGTTATTTTAATAGTGATTTTAATGTTATAATAAACAAAATAATTTATTTTAAAGTGTGGGTGTTACTCTTTCATGTATTGCTTAATTGTATTGACATTTTCTTTTGTAAGGTGATGAGTGCATAGGTGTCCATAACATGAGGGATATATTTCCTGCCACTAGGAGGAGGTCAAGAACTTTTAATCCATCCCACCACGTCTCCCACTAAGTTTGTTCTTGGCCCCCGAGGAGAGAGGTTGAGAGAGGTGCTCTGCAAGCAAGATTTTTATTATTTTCATTATTTATTGGGAATTCAGTCCTAACTTGAGACTAAGTACCCCTGTTCCATCTTCACTCAGGGAAGAATTAAGGATAATTTCTCTAAGCAAAAGGGGGAAAGGAATACCTCAGTTATGGTATGCCAGTATCCTCACAGAGTCACAGGAAAATCTCTCTGCCATAATTGTACTGTTAAAATGAAAAAGCCAAATGTATTTTCTTTTAACATTTATTCATGACCCATAAAACATCAGAAAAAGATAAGGTTACACACAATATAAATTTGTACATGTAACAAGACAACAATAGAGAAAATGTACAAACTTAACCACTGCAAGAGTTTAAAAAGTACTTGAGGTCTTTTCATCTGTGCTAGGTATCTATGAGAAGTGGTTAGACCCGTGGAAGGTGTTGTCTGATTTTTCTGATGTTGTGATCCCTCTGGTAAAAGAGGTAAATCCCCAATTTGCATTTTTAAATGACCATAGGTGTCTCTATTAGTAGTGTTACCTACAAATGATGAAGGTATGTTCAGCTTTCATAAAAATGTCCCAGCCTTGTGGTGTTTTGCACATGGTGACATTGTGACTTTGTGTAGCCCTATGTACTAAATCTAAAATATTGGAACCAGGAATGAGTTGATCTTCGCAAATAAATTGCCCTTGTAGTTATACTATTAATGTTGCGTACCTAAGGATCCTGCCTGTCAGATATACAGTATATATTATACAAATGTTGTCCCTGATTTTGTGTAGTGCTTATCCATATGGAGAAGCCAGAGACATTGGTGATCATAGACATAGTGAGTGTGAATGAAATGTAAAATAGTTGTAAAATATAATCTCTATTTGCCATGCTCTGATTAGCAAGTGGGTTTCATAACCTACCCCCATTGCCCGTGACTGCACTTCTGATATGTCTGGAGACTGTTCTAAAAGGGTCATTAATAATAGTCATACTTCTCATTGTGTCCTTATACAGAAGAATCCCTACAGTTAGTAAATGTGTTATCTTTAGTGCCAGGAATGGTTTGATAGTTAACTGAAACAATTCCTAAGTAACTGTGAAGCATTTCATTTCTGTCAAGTCCAAATTTATTAAAAAAAAAGATACATAATCACATTTTAATATATCACATTTTTAAAAGAAACAGGTATAAAAAAGAAGAAATAGAGAAAGTCAATTAATTTAAAACAGTACAAGTGTGGAATTTTCTAAGGGGTTAGACTATCAGTTAATTAAAAGGACACTAAAGTAAAAATTAAATCAGACATTCCACTTTACTTACATTATCACATTTTGTGGAATATTTTTATATGCACACTCTCTGAGACACCAGCTCCTATTGAGCATTCACATAAGTTCACAGTCTATAAACATACTAGTCAGTGATTGGCTGATGGTTGCCATATGATACAGGGGGGTAGCAAATGGGGAAAAATAAAATTGGTTGAAAAAGATCTGTTTATTTGAAATTCAGAGTAACTTTTATTGCATTGTCTTTTTATTACGCTGTAATTATGCAATTCTGCTGTATTTTATGGTCCTTTAAGGCGCAAGTGTCATTACTAGAAACATGATGGAAAAGACAGATGTTATGGATCAACTGACGCCTACACCATGGAACTGGGGGCAGAAATATTAGGCACACTATTATGTGTGAATATACTGTAGATTATATGGATTAGTATATTACACTTCAAAGTAATGCAAAATGTATATTCATTGCATTTGTCCAAAAATGATTTGCAACCGCCCTTTAATGAAAAAAATAAACATACAAAATACATTTATATTATTCAATAGAGATCCAGCAATCTCGTTATCAGTTGATGGATTCCTGTGTGAGACCATAAGTATGCCAGCTTTATTTTTGTTCTTGACAATACTGAACCCATAAAAAATGAGAAAATAAACAATGTTTTTTTGGGGGGTCTGTTGCTGGCTTGTAGCAGTAGCATTGTTATGACTTTAACTGTATTTAAGCTTAAACTGTCCAGCTGTTCTCTGCTGTTTGTGGAAATAATTAATCCAAAATTAATTGTGTATGTTTATTATTTATATGATGCAATATATATGTAAACATTTCAAGACTATGGGGCCGAATTATCATTGTGCAAGCGGACATGATCCGATATTGCAGATCATGTCCGCTGCACATCGATAAATGCCGACAGCATACGCTGTCAACATTTATCATTGTACCAGCAGTTCTTGTGAACTACTGGTGAAATGCCGCCCCCTGCAGATTTGCGGCCAATCGGTCGCTAGCAGGGGATGTCAATCAACCCGATTGTATTTGATTGGGTTTATTTCTTGTGATGTCTGTCTGCCTGCCTCAGAGCAGGCAGACAGGTTATGAAGCAGCGGTCTTTAGACCGCTGCTTCATAACTTGTGTTTCCGGCGAGCCTGAAGGCTCGCCTGAAACACAGGGCATCAGTATGCCCCCATAGCTGTAAATTTGTGGTAAAGGTTTACCACGAGGTTATCTGTAGACATGAAACGCTTCTTGAATTAAAAATTTAACCTTCTGCTTGGATAACAACTAATTTGATCAAAACTGGCCTTCTCCTTCTTTGGGTGTCATTTGAACATTGTAATTAAATATCTTTCTGCTTCCCTGTATGGCGGTGTATATTATTAGATACATGTATTAGAAACATGAAACTCCACATTTTTCTTTCACTATTCAGATAGAACATAAAGTTTCATACAACTTTCCAGTTTACTTCTATTATATATTTTCCTTCATTCTCTTGGTATCATTTTTTAAGTAAACAGCAATGCAGTACTGGGAACTAGCTGAACACACCCATAAACCAATGATAAGATATATATATGTGCAGCCACCAATCAGCAGCTAGCTATTAGCTGATAAGCCTACATATGTATGCTTTTCAACAAATTATATCAAGAGAACAAAACAAATTAGATAATAAGGGGCCGATTTAACAAGAGCCAAATGGCCCCTGATCCCCCTGTTTCTGCGTGAGCCTTTAGGCTCGCCTGAAGCAGCAGTTAAGAAGCAGCGGTCTTAAGACCGCTGCTCCTTAACTCATCCGCCACCTCTGAGGCTGCGGATAAAATCAACCTGATCGGATACCATCGAGTTGATTGACACCCCTTTGGCCGCGAATCTGCAGGGGCCGGTATTGCACAAGCAGTTCACCAGAACTGCTTGTGCAATGTTAAATGCTGACAGCGTATGCTGTCGGCATTTAGCAATGCCGGGCTGTAGCGAATCATGTCCGCCCGCCATTTGATAATTCGGCCCCTAGACGTATATTGGAAAGTTGTTTAAAATTGTATGCTGTATCTAAATCATTAAATACTTGTTTTCTGGTTTCATGTCCCTTTAATTAATATAATTACCTGAAAGTAAAAACATAATAAAACCTATATGTACAACAGGATCCTTACAGCAACATTTTCATTTTTAAGGGAATTCACAAAAAAGCTTTGCAAACAATAGATACTCTGAGTGATTCCAACAGCAGGGACAAGTTTAAAGCAGATGAGTTGATGCTTCTTACAGTAGGAGAAACCTCCTCACGATTATACTTGCTAGTATAAGCATAAGACAATTATTTATGGGAATCGATCAAGGTAATCTTTAAGAAAGAGGACCTGCTTGAAAATAATAACAGCAAGAAGTTTGCTAATATTTTTTTTTTTTTTTTTTAATATTTTTATTGAGGTTAAAGTCAGGGTTTACAATCCAAATGTGTCAGTAAGATCTTTACATTGAAATCTTTCTAGACACATCATCAATAGACATTAAACAACATAGACAAAACTTGTTCAACTGACAATATTTAGAATCATAATACACATAGCTAGCCTGTTGTACTATAAACCCTCTATATGGCGTATGAGGCCACTTTTGGACCTCTTAGTACTATCAAAAACATAAAGCTACAGAGGGCTATCAAGGACTGCGTGACACTACTCTTGAGTCTCATATGGGAACCTCTTTTTTTTTTTTTAATAATATGTATTTCAACCATTAATATTTTTTTCACAGTCTAGGTAAATTAAGGTGATCAGACAAATAAGAACACTTATTACAAACATAGTAGTAGTATAATAGATCAGTTGTCATGCTGTCTATTCCGTTTCAAAACAAACAATGTATTTGTCACACTTTAAAGTCTATCTATAATTGTAAATAATTTAGGATCACCATATGAACACTTATTACGAAAATAGTAGTAGTAGTATAATAAATAATTTGTCGTGTTATCCATTCCATTTCAATACAGAAAATGTGTTTTTTAACACTATAGTGTCTATCTATAATTGTAAATCTATTAGGATCACCGAAAAAATAAATGGTTGAGGAATGAGTAGGTTATTGAAAAGGTTCTATAGGATGTGGTATAAGGAGGGGGGAGGGAAGCCAGCAAAAACTCAAAAGGTTGGGGTTGGGGGGTAAGATGAGAAAGATATCGTTTTAATTTTAAGGCTGGGTTGGTATAGAAAATGTATAACATTGTGGGGAGAATTAAGATCTATGTATCTAGTGTCGACCATATAATGTCCTCAGTAAGCTGTGTCTCCTCTCTGGGATTATGTCACCACTAAACCAATACAGTAAAGGGATATGTGTTGTATGTTGTGTCTCCCCTCAGGGGTTGCTGTCACCACCGGACGGAGACGGAAAAGGGATATTGGATATGACCCACTCTCTCTCACAGAGTGGGAAAGGGTGAGGGGAGACTTCCTCCCCCCCCCCATTTTTTTATTATTATTAGAGTTTCTAAGAACACATGTTCCTATCCATTGCTGTAGGAGGGCATATGTGGTTAGAGAATCCTATGGAGACCAAAATAACAATGTTGAGTGAAAGTTAAAACAAAGTATATACAATATTTAAACATGGAAACAAGGACTTTTTGACTAAGTGAGAGTTGGGATCACATCTATTTCAATTTTTTAAGTGATATTATAACTTTTGGTCACACGCATATTTTCTATTAATATCCACTATGAGCCTATTAGTTTAAATGCTTATACATGTAAAAATTTGACCCACAAAGCAGGATTAACTATTTTTATTGGCAAAGGACTTGGAGCTAGGTCTAGTTCTGATCAGTACTGGACAGTTAGATAAGTAGAAAAATCACTTAGTAATGTAACAGCAATATTATCTAATGAGAAAAAAGAAGAGAGGGCGCC
>CAJPDP010376906.1:0-11252 GCA_905336975.1 Bombina variegata variegata
TTAACTATCTCATGGACAATACCGAGGCTGTGGAGTACCCACTAGACTGCTATCATAGGGCTCCGAGACCACCGCCGAAGGACTCTGCTCCCCCGAGGAATATAATTATAAAGTTCACCAGCTTCAGAGACAAAGAGAATATCCTCACTGCGGCATGGAAGAAGTCACCTGTAACGCATAACGGCAGCGCCCTCCAAGTATACGCAGACCTCAGTCAAATGACACTAACTAAAAGGTGGGAGACAAGGTACCTCACCCTGCACCTGAGAGAACTTGGAATCCCATACAGATGGGGCTTTCCCTTTAGCCTTAGGGTGATCAAAGACAACACGACAGCAACGTCCAGATCATCAGAGGACCTGGATGACTTTTGCAGGATGCTGAAGATCCCACAACCCAGCCTCCCTTCCCTAAGGGAGAGCTCTAAAGACCAGCGTACCCCACGGCAACAAAGACAAGAATGGATTCCAGTTCACCATGGAAAAAAGAATAAGCCTTCCACTAGGCCATCTGAGAGCCAAGGATCAGTCACTTAAACTTAAGGACCATTTTACGTTAAGTATTCCTTTCTTGCTACCCCTAGCATTGCGCCACTATGGTGTGTGGCCTTTTTAAAAGGAAGCGGGTCTGATCAGTAAAACTGTGAGATATCGCTGCCTTCCCTATCCTAATTCTACCCTATGTTACCTTATAGATAAGGTAGATTGCTCATATCACCCCATATACTAAGCGGCTGCGGACCGCTATTTATTTCTGTAAGTTGTTCTAATGTTAGATTGTTTACATTATTTCATGACGCTGTGTCAGGGCTACACATTATACAGTTATTTGCCCTATTGCCGACCTGCTACCATAAGTTGTAGCAGCTACTTTTACCCCCCTCCTTCACCCACAGAAGCATAATATGTTTCTTGTTATTGTTTTTAGGTTATGTTTTATGTATGTCTATATGTTAACACCTGCTTTTTTACTTCACAGATATAATGTATGCAAACAGCCTATGCCGATTCCCTTTCCCTCCTCTTCCCTCTCCTGGTATGGTCGGACCTGCCTGAACCACACAACGCCCTATCCTCAGGTAATGAACACGTATACGCCTAGTCACGGCTCCCGCAGCACACATACTCCACGGGGCCTACATAATCCATATACTGAGCGACACCCCCTTCACACCAAAACAGTAAAATGGCCTCTTTAGGGACACAGAACCCCTCCTGCGCGGGGATGCGTACCATAAAAATTGTCTCCCAGAATCCGAAGGGTCTGAACTCGCCTACAAAAAGGTCAGTTGCCCTCTCCTGTTTCAGGAAAGCTAAGGCGGACGTGGTCTTCATTCAGGAGACTCACTTCCCAAGAGATAATGCACCTAAATTTTCAAATAGGGACTACCCTAAGGCATATTTTGCCTCACACACCGGCAAAACTAGAGGGGTGGGTATTATCTTTCATAGATCAATCCCATTTCAATTATCCAACATGGATGCAGATGTGGGGGGCAGATGGATCATCCTTACGGGCCTCTTGTATAACCGGCCCATAACTTTAGTCAATATCTACGCCCCAAATTCCAAACAAGCTCAATTTCTCAAGAGGGTCACAAATAGAATACTTTCAGTTCAAAAAGGGTCTCTAGTGATAGCAGGTGACCTGAATGTCGCACTTGAACCTGAAATAGATTGCTCCCTAGGACGAGGCAGCGTACCCACTAAAATTTTACAGGATATTAGTGTATCCATCCGCAGGCTTACTTTGTTAGATGTGTCGCGAGCACAGCACCCTGGCCAACGTAACTACACCTTTTTTTCCAATCCGCATAAAAGATACTCGCGTATCGATTACATTTTCGTTGACCAAATTACATATAGCCAAGTAGGGGATTCTGACATAGAGCCCACTAGCTGGTCGGACCATAGCATGGTGTCATCCACACTGAATTGGTTGGATAAACCCTTGTCCCCCTTTGTGTGGAGACTCGACGAATCCTTATTAAAAAACCCTGTGTTTTCCGCACATGTGTCGAAAACACTAAAAGAGTACTTTGAACTTAACAATACACCGGACGTCTCCCCACATACTGTGTGGGAGGCTCATAAATGTGTAGTAAGGGGTGAAATGATAAAATACAAAGCATGACTGACAAAACAGTACAGAGAGTCCTACAATGCTTTACTGCAAAACATTCGTAACACAGAAACGCAACACAAAGCGCTTCCAGAGGACAGAGCCCTAGCTGACAAATTACGACAAGAGAGGAATGAGTTAAACAGATTTATTTATAAGGAGGCACAGACAAAAGCACTTTACTCAAAAAGAATGTATTTAGCAAATACAAATAAAATAGGACCTTTCCTAGCACGGACCCTCAAAGAGCAAAAGTTTAACTCGTTCATACATAGTTTAACCGACTCACTCGGACATCAGGCTATTAGTAGCCACCAAATTGTAGACCAATTCAGGGCATTTTATAGTAA
Organism: Bombina variegata variegata; assembly: GCA_905336975.1. NCBI lineage: Eukaryota > Metazoa > Chordata > Amphibia > Anura > Bombinatoridae > Bombina > Bombina variegata. The sequence goes on from CAJPDP010376906.1 coordinate 2,472, forward strand.
CCTTTATAATTTACCAAACCCACCGATGTCAGCATCCCCCGGGGCGCGGGAACAATATGTTGCAGAGGCTGACTTGCCGACCATTCCCACAGACGTATCTAAAAAATTGGAAGCTCCAATTACGACCCAAGAAGGGCTTTTGGCAATAAAATCGCTCCCTCCACGCAAAAGCCCAGGACCCGATGGGTTTACCAATATCTATTACAAACAATATAGACAACTATTGGCCCCACACCTAACCTCACTGTTTGCAACTATAGATAACTCAGAACCATGGTCAAAGAATGCCCTAGAAGCCCATATCATTGTAATACCAAAGGCGGACAGAGACCCCCAAAAAGTAGAGAATTGGGGTTCATCCCAGGGAGGGAAGCGCGTGATAATACTATTAGGGTTATTCAATTGGTGGAGAAGGCCAGCCGGTCGGAAATTCCTTCGATTTTAATATCAACAGACGCTGAAAAAGCGCTCGACCGGCTGGACTGGCAATTCCTTCACTCTTGCCTGTCCGCCTTTGGGATAGGTGATATCATGATCCGCAGAATCCTTAGTCTATATACCCAACCCTCGGCAAAAGTCAAGGCGAATGGCACACTTTCAGGGAGCTTCGGAATAGGCAATGGAACATGGCAGGGATGCCCCCTGTCACCGTTGCTGTTCGCAATATCAATGGAGGTTTTGGCCTCCCATATAAGAAACAATCCCAGTATCATGGGACTCGAACTAGGCCCCAACTCATTTAAGACAACACTCTATGCGAATGACGTTCTAATCCTTCTAACCTTTCCAAACACTTCTCTCACTAGTTTACTAGAGGAATTTGACAGATTCAGTGCCCACTCCAATTTTCTTATAAATGCACAAAAATCTGAGATATTAAATATTAACATGAACAAGCAACAATTTGAGTCCTTAAGAAATCACTGCTGATATAGACTAAATCACTATAAACTTAAATACCTGGGAATATACCTTACCCCGTCTAGCGGCAAACTATTCAAACATAACTACATTCCTTTGATGCACAAATTAAAAAAGGAGCTTGACACTTGGCAAGATAAACCGCTCTCCTGGTCAAGATGACAGCCCTCCCGCGCATACTCTATGTTTTGCAGACAGTCCCGATACCTTTACCTAATACATACACACATCAATTACAATCAATGTTAAATTCATTTATTTGGGGACGTATTAAGCCACGTATCAGTAAAAAAATAATGATGTTACCATTGGGTGCAGGGGGACTGGGGGTGCCCTCGGTGATGCAGTATCATAAAGCGGTAGTATTGCAGAGGGTGATCGAGTGGCATAAACGGTCCAATACTAAGGCATGGGCGTCTATAGACTCTTTCCTCTTGAACTCATCTACCATAGGCCCCCTTAGCTGGATTAAACATTCCTCCAGACCGCCCATCGCAAGAACATCTCTGCTATACGCCCATCTCTTTAAAACCTGGGACACAATCCGAGCCAAACTAAAAGGGATCTCTTCCCCTGTATCCCCAATGTCACCAATTTCATATAACGCTGAGTTCCTGGGGGGTATGTTGGTGGAGAAGGCATACCCAAAGGGTATAGAACACACAATACCATTTGTTAATCTGACCTTAAATCGCACACTAAAGACTCGTTCACAAATGTTGGAGGTTGCAAATGGGAGCTTCTCCTCCTGGCTTAAGTATGCCCAACTGTCGCACTTGATAGCAATTTTGCCCCACAAAGATAGTCTACTCAGGGAATTAACTGGCTTTGAGAAGCTATGCTTGTCAGGTACATCACCCCGCGGTTCCCTGTCTTTAGCAAAGAAACTACTAGATACCGCCCTCACACCGTCATCCCCGTCCCATAGGGTACACTGGCAGCTTGAGCTGGGGATGGAGATCCCTGAGGACAGCTGGCAGGGTATCCTCGTGCAGACATCCAAATCCTCTTCCCTGCCCAGAATTCTAGAACAAAACCATAAGGTCCTATTCCGTTGGTACCTTACCCCCGAAAGAATTAAACAAATTTACCCGGGAGCGGGAGCCACTTGTTGGAGGGGGTGTGGGGCCATAGGAACGATGTTTCACATATGGTGGCCCCCAATTACTTCCTTTTTGGAGGAGCGGGGAAGCAGTCCTCATAGATCTAATTGGCACAACATTCCAGTTAATACCCCTCACCGCACTCCTCAATTATAAACAGGATAAAGTTTGCAAAATAAGATGGAAACTATTACAAATCGGTCTAAACAGCGCAAGGGCACTTATTGCTCTTAAGTGGAAAATGGTGGGGGTTCCCACGTTGCAGGAGTGGTTTATTCATACCACAGAACTCCTATCTATGGAGGAATATTCTTTCTATAGAAACGGCAATATGGCCTTCTTTTATGAAGTCCAGTTTTACTGGGAGTCCCTGCCCCGCAACCTTATGGTCATAGCGACTGCTCCGCCCGATCAGACCGACCAGACCTCCCCCCCCCCCTTCCCTCCTCAATGAAGAAGCTAGTTGTATAGGCTCATAGAAAAGCACGGTATATGTTATGTGTAATTGGTTATTGCATATTGTTATAATGTTATGTATATGGGAACTGGAGATGATTAATCCCTGTATTCGCCATAGGCGGGTTGATATTGTCCGGTGGGAACTCTTCAACTGGAAGAGAGAGAGGCCCCTGGGCTACCTCTCTTGCTAAGCCTTAACTCATGAACCCTGAGGACATGTTCTTGTTTCTGGTACAATCCAGGATAACTGCAATGGACTGAAACTATGGACCCTTTCAATGGACATCCTCATCCGAAGGGGCCTTGGGTGACTATACAATGTTGTTTCCATGAAGTTTGCCAATTTGTACTGTCTCCAGTTTTCAAATAAAAGTTTTTTCAAAAAAAAAAAAAAAAAGTTGTTTAAAATTGCATTCTCTATGAGTCATGAAAGAAACATTCTGAGTTTCAGGTTCCTTTAACAATGGGGAACAGATTTTACTCGCTAATCTGATCATTAGTGCACAATCTAGATTTGCACTTGAGCCAAAAAACTTTACTTTTAACTTGCAATACGAGCACATAGATGCTTGCAGTAAATTCAGTGTCAGTTTCATTCTAACACAATTAGTGGTAAACATTCTAACAGTTTATAAAGAAAATTCAGCATTTTATTGTTACTCTAGAATATTCCCAGGAAATGTAATATTAGGTGTTAAATATTATCTTATTATCTTATCTAGCACCTATGTAGGATTTTCCACAGTAACAGAGGTCCTTATCCAGCCCACATCCATCACAACCAGATCAGAGAAAGATGAAGTGTTTATTGCAGAGCTGACATTTATATGAAGAGAAATGTCCCAAGAGAGCTTTTCTTGACATTTTATTTACATGTAGATTAACAATTCCCACAGGTACAGTGTGTGTGTACGAAAGGTTAAATAGAAGAGATAAACAGTAAGTGGCAGCTTTAAATCATTTTTTTTTAACAGCAGCAGAGTTCACTGCCTTTTGATGCCAAAATAACAAGAGTTACTGCAGTAAATGGTTATTCTTTTTTATTGGACTACCAACAAAAAGACAAGCTTTTGAGAGTTTCCTCTTTTTCATGTATGATCAATATGATGGAATTTGCAGATAATATCTTGACAGATTGATTAAAAGGACAAAAAGTGGTATAGGTCTTAGAGTACATGGAGAGGTGAGGGTGTTATAAAATCAAGAAAGTGACTGAGGTGAAAGGTGCAGGGAAGCTGATAATAGCAGTTAAACAGACAGTATACACCAATCTTCATATTTCTGCATGTACTAGACACTACTATAAAGAAGAATATGCACAGTTACTGATCTAAAAAAAACAGTATAATATCTTTTAAAAACTTACTTAGAAGCTCCCAGTTTAGAATTGTTGATGAGGTTAGGCTGGGACACCCAGTGAAAGGGTCTGGTTAAACAAAAAGAGCAGACATACCCCCTCCCCCTTCCCTTATGAAAAGACAGATAACATAAACAGGAGTCTGCAGAAGACTGTAAACGCGTTTATCTACAAAACATTTGTGCAAAGAAAAATCTAGTATACAATGTCCCTTTAATAAAGAAACAGACGGGGGAACACTTATATGCTGACATAAACAAATAGCTGCATGTAAATATGTAAATATACATGTAACTACACACAGAAGAGAACAAAATGGCATACGTTTTAGCATAAGCTTACAAATACCCAGGTACATAAAAAAAAAAAATAATACAGGTGGAATATTACATAATATTGTAATGAGTCAAGAAACCAGAATCAACATTCAGTGCTTCTCATTGCAGGGTATTCTTGAACTTACGTCTGAGAATCTTGATTTTGAGGTTTTGAATGGAGATCTCAGTCTAAATAAAATGGTGTCCAAATTGAGTGGAATATTTAGTTAATTAATATGTGTAGTGTTTGGTTTCTTCAATATAGGTCTCATATCACATGCAAAATACTGTATCATCTATACCATATCTGTAAATATACATGAGTATAAACCTTTACTATTGTATGATGTGTTGTTGGGACTTGCTGCACTTTGCTGATTTTGCAGAGATTTATAAACTGGTTTGTGTTTCAAATTAGGTGATTGTTTGAATCCCATGAAAGGAGGTTATGGAAATGCGTGTTTGCGTGTGGGATCCTCTGTGGGTAATGGCTTGGGGTGGGAAGTTTAGTGGGTACTGGGTAGTAGATTTCCCAGTGCCTAGGGCAGTTAAAAAACTATAAATTCCATTGGTATCAGTTCTCCAAACTTTCCAACAATTAGCTGAATTATTGTGATCTGAGAGCTTGTCCCAGTGTCCCACCTTACATTATTTATGTCCTTTTTACTTTGACAGAGATCTGGGAATCAGGCTCCTCCAAGGACCAACTCAGTCATCCTAAACTCAGCCTCCAGCCCCTATGTCAAGGTTACTTGTAGTATTCAGACACAAGTAGAAAGTTTTACAATGTCATTTAAAGATTCGGCAAGTATGATGGAGTTAGAAAAGGGGGATTCTGTTAGAGGGCTCAGCAAAGAAAAATGTAAATGTAAAAAACTTATAGTAGATAATGGAGTGATTTGTGAGAAAATTGTAGGTGATAAGAGAAACAGAGATGTGCTTTGGAAATTACTTCAAAGAGAAGGGGAACAATTAATGATCTGTATGTAATGATAAAGAACTTGGAGTATAATTTCCAGGGAGGAATGGCTAAACAGGAATAGCGAGTTATGTATGTTTGTGAGACCTAAGAGGAGCTGTTCATCTGAGGATATATGGAAGTTTGGACCCATGAGCAAATTGGAATAATTTACACAACAAATGAAAGATGAATATGGATTTTAGAAATATTAGGCAAACAGGAAATTCCATAAGACCTCATATATTCATTTCTTTGTAAGTAATCTGGGAGTTAACTAAAATATAAGTAGAAAGGCCTCAGAAGCTATTAACTTGACACCGAGCATGTGCTGCATTATTGCACAAACATGGTGTCACTTCTTTCTTATGGTGACTATTGTAAAAAGAATATTGCTATATTTGTAAAGAAAACAGTTTCAGCGGCAGACAGGATGTTGTGATGATTTAAGACGACTGGTACAGACAGGTAACTACCGTCAATACCTACAGAAAAATCATGGTTGACATAAAGGGTTAAATCATTATACTATGTGTGTTATTGGCAGCTAGCTAATTAGAGTAAACTCTGCATTGAACTATTTATAGTTAAAGGGACAATGTACACTAGATTTTTCTTTGCATAAATGTTTGTAGATGATCCATTTATATAGCCCATCTGGGAGTGTTTTTGTAACAATGTATAGTTTTGCTTATTTTTTAATAACATTATGCTAATTTTAAAACTTCTAACCAAGCCCCAAAGTGTCAGATGTATACATGGGTTTGCATACTCCTGCTGGCTCCTGTTTGTGTAGTCTTTCTTTTCATATACAGGGAAGGGGGGGGGTTGCTGTTTCTGTTTCCCTAGCCCATTTCGCTGAGTGTCCCAGCCTAACTTCATCAACAATGTTAAACTGTGAGCTTCTAAGTAAGGTTTCAGAAGGTGTTATACTGGATTTTTAAATTAGTATCTCTACATAATCTTCTTTATAGTTGTGTCTATTACATGCATTTATATGAAAAGGGGTGTATACTGTCCCTTTAAATCCTTGCATTATACGTTTTAGTGGCAGCTAAAAGGTATACAATTGATGTTCTATGTGTTTTTTTGATACAAATGGATTAAATCATCATTACTGACAGCCTAGAAATGTAAATCATAGATTTATCTATGTTGCTATTGTAAAGAGACTAAACCATCACTCTGTATATGATACTGGTGGCAAAGGGCAGCTAAAGTCATATTTCTGTGAGTTTAAGTCATTGCTCCATGTGTGTTTACCAAACAGGTAAAATTCACATCTCTGATGGTTTTGCTTGCAAAAAGTCTTTTAAACCTTTGTTCAGTTATGGGAAATATGTATGGTGTGTTAGTGGCAAAACCTAGATCAGGACTAAGACAGAGAAAAGGGTGAGGTTCTGTGTTGGATCCATTAAATGTACCCATGGAGTGAATCCACTGCTCCTGCATGCTATGTTGCCTGATGACGTGTGAGCATTGCATTAGTAACCTGCTTTATTCAGCTTATCTTTAACAGTCACTGCCAATCAGTATAGGGCTGCTGCCCTATGGTGCATGGGATAATTAGCCATGAATTTGTTCTTGGGTCTGCAATATGGGCTCCTAGCTGGCAAGAAGATTATAGTGGCATGGATTTCTGAGTGGACTGGCAGCTGGCAAGTGAGGAGAAAGGGGGCATTGGTCAGGTCTTGGGCATACAGAAGTTTTCTTCAGATATATGAAAAAATTAGAAGAGGTATAGGGATTACATATACTACACAAATAAATATCAGTAGAGGCTATATAGAAACATGAGGATTTGTATAGATGTTTTTAAAGTAACAGGATGAGCTATAGGAGATTAGCAAATGTAGGGATTATAGAAATAAATAGTAATAATTAAGTGGAGATACAAGGAGTAAGAGGAGTGATAATAGAAATTGTGAGCATGATTTGTTAAATCGTTAGCCCAATTTAATAAAAAAATATATATTTCTCTACAGAGAGCACTGAGCATGTACATAGAATATTACTTGGAAAATTAAGGTCAGCTGAAACTTAGGTTTGGAGGAGCTAAAGGAATAAATGGGGGAACTGCCACTGGGTATAACAATAGCCCTTTATTAGATAGGCAAGGTTTCTCCACATTATACCTGGGACAGTGTAAAACTGGAGTAGGGTGAGTGTTTTTGTTTTTCTAGTTATTTATCCGGCACTCTAAGGTTTTTTGTGACCTTCCGACCACTGGGTAGTAAACAGACAACAGTAACTTTTTATTAGGTAATTAAGCATGTATAATTGTAATTTCCTATGTAAATATTATAATCTCATTTTATTTCAAGTTATTACTTTAGAATGAGTGTGAGTATAATGTATTGTGTCCCCCTGAACAAATCTACCTTTAGTAACCAACCCTCCATATAAAAACATATGGGTGCCTCTGATCTAGAACATGTGTTTGATTTTATTAACCATAACGTCAAACAACTAATTAACCCATTGGGTTCCAAAGAGGTATGAATGCAGGAGTTAAAAAGAGCTGACAGCTGTCAAGAGTCCTGGATTTTAAAAATCCCCAAAAAATAAAAAATTAATTTCCCCGGATATTTCATTTTACGCCTATATAAAATGATTCCCTGACTCCTAAAGTGTACAACTTGGCTACTTAGTATCGGGTGGTTAAAAAAGACTTGACCGTTTTTATACAAATAAGACATACTATTTATCTTTTTAGCACCTAGTCCTTATGAGTAGTATTATTAAATCTAGACCAGAGGGGTCTCTAGTGACTTATTTAAGAGACCTGTATATATTGAAGAGAGTTACTTTATTAGTTCACTCATAGGCAGTCCTATAGGTGTAGACACCTCCTAACTGCAGTGAATTCCTAACTCATCATCCTATTGGTTATAAATATATTATATTTCTTTTTTGTATTTATGACATGTACATTCAAACGCTAAATGGCTATAACCACTCAAAATACAGATTGTTTAAAAGTCCAAGAGTGACCATATATCTCATTAGAAGGGTATTAGCCTATTCCATTGCTATAAAGATCATTATATAACGGTTCTATTTAATTTGCTTTATCAATGGCTAAGTTCTTTTTACTTTATATGTGAGATTTAATTCCAGACTATAAATGTCAATTTACTAGTCCTTTTAACTTTTCACTATTATCAGTGGTCCAAGAGTGACCGTCTATATCATTTGAGACCATCCCCAGTGTCATATTTCCTCATCTGGGTACAAGAGTGACCGTCTATATCATTTGAGACCATCCCCAGTGTCATATTTCCTCATCTGGGTACAAGAGTGACCCTGTTAAGTTTGGGAGGCATTACTACCCTATTTAAAGCGAGATTTTATATTACTTTGTTCATTTGCATTACTAATGTTAAAAATGTACACCTAGATTACGAGTTTTGCGTTAGAGTCTATGCAGTGCTAACGAGCAGTTTTGTCTCACCGCTCACTTACCTGCAGCGCTGGTATTACGAGTTTTTACAAACCCGACGTTATTAGGCAAGAAGTGAGCGTTAAGCAAAATATTGCTCCTTACCGCACTCCAATACCAGCGCTGCTTAAGTCAGCGGTGAGCTGGTCGTACGTGCTCGTGCACGATTTCCCCATAGGAATCAACGGGGAGAGCCGGCTGAGAAAAAGTCTACACCTGCCAAA
>CAJPDP010376956.1:0-10787 GCA_905336975.1 Bombina variegata variegata
ATGAGGTCAGCTGTGATCCAGTTCAAATGTGATCCTTTAACTCTCACCTTATGCAGCAGGGCATGCAAATTCCAAACCTGTAGAAGTTTAGACTGAAAGAATTCAATTGACTAGTCTATATCTGGGATTAGGTTTAATCTGTGCCAGGGGAGGTTCTTGATGTCATTTAGAAATTAATCAAGATTAAGGATCCTGTTTCCTTTTTACAGTTTTCTTTTATATGTATGTTTTAACATTTTTTATTATACAGAAAGTGTCGGATGCAAGTTTTTCCTCAGCCCTCCTGTGCTTCAAGGACAAAGCAGAGTCTGCAAAACAGGAATCACAGACTCATTCTCAGATGCATGTGTGATACGTTCTATACTCAGTATTTCACTTAGAATTCAAGAGTCTACCTAGAAATGTGGAAAGTAAGCCCTAATACTCAGGCAGCTTTTACAGTGTCTAACCAGGTTACTATTTTCTTATGGCTATCTCAAGGTACTTTGTTTCCTTGCTCAATAGCATATATGCATCCATTTTTGCTTTCATTTCTTTGTTTTCAGTGCTCACATCAGCACTCTTGAGGGATGCAAGGAGTTTGGTTCCCTCTGGAGGTGAGGTTACCACTCTGAGCATTTCTTAGAGGTCTTCAGGCCATAGTCCATTCTCAGTCAAGTCCCATCTCCATTTCTGAACAGACATCTTTACAGTGGTTGCTTAAATCAACTATTAAAGAGGGGCTTGCATCTCCCTCAACATGCAAGAAATGTCTCTCTTTCTGTTATGAATAGAGAAGGAAAGTTGTTCTCTGTCAACTTCATATTCAACGAGTGAGCAATTGGGAAGCAGACTACTTTAATCTGTTCAGTCAGGAGAATGGGTTCTTCATTAAGACATATTCAACTAGCTTATTCTAAATTGAGTTCTACCATGTATAGATCTAATAGTGTACAAGCTGAATCACAGCTTTGAGCATATTGTGCCAGATATAGAGACTCCAAAGCTCTATTATAGATGCCTTAGTTTATCCCTGAATATTTAATTAACGTTCTTTCCCAATTTGATCTTCTTTCAAGAGTCATTGCAAGAATCAAATAGGATTCAGCTTCAGTAATTCTCATAGCTTTGGCATCGGCCAGCAGATCTCTTTATGCGGACCTAATTCAGATGACTTCTTTTCCTCCATGGACCCTATCTCTAAGGAATGATCTTTTGTCTCAAGGACTTCTGTTTCACCCAGATCTCAGTTTGCTGAATTTGACGGCATGAAGGTTAACCGATGAGACTTTAAGATCAGTGGTTTCTCTGATATTGGATATATATACTTTGATTCATGCAAAGTAAGCCAGTTAAGCAAAAAATGTATCATAGCATATGGAAAGCTTACTTTCTTGGTGTTCCTTTAAAATTTCCAGAATACTTTAGTTCCTTCTGGATGGACTAGATAGGGGTCTATCCGCTAGTTCTCTAAAGGGTCAGATATCGAATGAACTGTTTTATTTCACAAAAAGTTGGCTAAGTTGTCAGATGTTGAAACTTTTGTTCAAGTCCTGGTGAGAATTTGTCCTGCTGTTAGACCAATTTCTCCTTCTTGGAGCCTGAATTTAGTTCTCTCTGTTCTTCAAGGTTCTCCTTTTGAAATTATGCATATTTTAGACTTGGAAGGTTCTTTTCTTTCTGTGGACCAAATATGATTTTCTTCCGAATGTGGTATATTCAGAAAATATTAATCAGGAAATAGTTGTTCCTTCTTTGAGTCCAAAGCCTTCTAATCCAAAGGAAAGATTACTTTGCAACCTAGATTTTGTCAAAGCTTAAAAGTTCTATATCGAGGCTACTAAAGACTTTAGACAAAATTCCAGTTTATTTGTCCACAACTCTGGTCCTAGGAAGTATCAGAAAGCTATGGCGGTGGCCCTGGCATCCTGGCTCAAGCAGATTATTTGTAAGGCTTACTTGGTTGCGATAAATCCGCCACTGAAGAGAATAACTGCTAACCCACCGAGATAAGTATCTAATTACTGGGCTTTCAAGGATGATGCCTCCTTGGAACAGATTTGCAAGGTGGTAACTTGGTCTTCCCTTCACACTTTTTCCAAATTTTATAATTTGACATTTATTCTTCTTCGGATGCAGCTTTTGGCAGGCAGGCTGCAGTATCTGGTAAATAGGATCTGCCTATTTGTTGTCCCACTCTCAGCTTAGGTATTGTATTCCACATGTTAGGAAGCTATGGGCTCTAATCAGCTAAGAAGGAAAACAGAATTATTACTTACTGATAAATGTTTTTACTCCGGGCTGATGAGAGTCCATAGCCCCTGCTCTATTTTTGTATATGGGTGACAGTTCTCATTTGCACCTTGTAACCCTGCTTTCTGTCTTTCCTACCTTTTTTTCTTTCTCTCTGCTCGGCTATACATAAACAAAAGCTAAAGCTCTGAGGGTTCTTGAACTCCTCTTGATAGGCTAGACTATATCACACATGTTATGAAGCTATGGACTCTCATCAGCCAAAAGTAAATACATTTATCGGTAAGTATAAATTCTATTTTTACATGTAATAAATGTTCTACAATAAAAGGAATACTATATACAGCACCAACATTTAACAAGATACAGGCTCCCAAAATGAGATCTCTAAAAACTCAAATTAACTAGATATATATAATAAGAGGGAGCGCCAAAAGGCTAAAGTATCTATATACTAAAATAATGGAATAAGCAAGAATGTTATAATATCAAAGGATATACATATATTACATTACATTTATTACTAGGGTACCCTAAACAAATTAAAAATAAAAACAGTTGGATATAAACAATGGAAACAGTAAGCAATTACCAAAAAGGTGAGTGACTATCCTCATAGGTAGAGGATAAATAAAACAGAAATATATATAAATAATGTCCAAAGTTAAATTCTGTGTGAATAAAAAATGTCTTCTAAAAAGTGAATGTCCTCTTTAGTGTCCTGTATGTCCAAATTGGAAATCCGTTATGGTGACTCCTGGTTGAAAAGTGTTCATTAATCCCAATGTGAAAAAATAAAAAGAAGTTAAAAATAAAATAATTGAATTAAAAAATAGGATACAAATTAATGATCCAAAAAAAATGTGATCAAAAAGTGATATACTAATAATCCAATAATCGATACCCGTGAAAACAAAAAAATACAAAAAAAAATGTGCAATATTGCTAAAAAGTGCTAGAACTAATAGGAAATTAGCTTAACCTATTTGTAGACTCGAGCAGTGACTCTATAAATTGACGCGTTTTGGCCCACACCTGGGCCTTTCTCAAGATGTCTACTGCTGAAATTCATCAAACTTAAATAGCCTATGAGGGCCAATCAGAGTCAAGACTTTTCCAGCCTCAAAATTGCCCATTTTAGGTACCATTAAATCTAAATTGCCCTTAAATAAAATGGTGGCCCTTCATACTGAAATGGTATCACTTCCGGTATCATTCATGTTTATAGAGGTCATTTACCTATAATCATTATATCCCCATAGAAACATCAAAGTAAAGTGGCCTCTTACTTCAGTGGCCAAAAGGGGGGGGGGGGAATTACCATTTTATGTGTTATCAAATCTGAATTATAGGATCTCCAAATTTCCATGGACGATCGTCAACTTCCGGTATTGGTATTACATAAATTCCGGTAGACGCGTCACTTCCTGTTGTGACGTAAATTCCGGTTTTATCGTCATTACCGGTATTGCAATATTGAATTCTGGGAAGTGTAGTTTTGTAAGGAGACTCACGGAAATAATTGGGATAATTAATACATGTGTACTAGAAGGTTGATAATTTGCTCGAGTCTTACACTGGGTTATAGATAATTGTGTCTATCATTATTAAAAATTAAATTGTTATACTATATATTCCAAGAAAATTAACTGGAGTGTGATAATCATTTATATACTATATTCTAAAACTAGATACTAAAAATAGCAATGAAAGTAAAAAACGCTTAAAAATGAATCTCACATAAGCAGAAACAAATTATTACCTCTTAAAAGCCCCAGTTAATAAGTAACAATATTAAGTGGCAATAATAAATGAAAATATTAAAAAATGACACTATTAAAAACATTATGAAAAAACATAAATACAAAAATATTTTAAAACAAGAATATTTTAAAATTGTAAAAAAATTTTAAAATTTTTTTTCTTCTTTTAAAAATATGCAATGTAGGAACTAGAAATGGATGGATAATGAATAATATATAGTATAAAAAGTATAAAATATAAAATTAGTTGAAAAGGTGGAAAACTTCAATATCGGCATTAAGACCCAAAGGATATATACAATCAATGTAATAGTCTTTTGCCATAGTCTCCCCCTCTCCATTGTTTTGGTGCTTTGCAGATAGCCATAAACTTGGAACATTGTCTCTGTTATGTTTAATGGCTAATAGGTGCTCCCTAATTCTATCTTTAACACTGCGTGTGGTTTGTCCAATGTATTGGAGAACACAACCGCATTCAATACGGTTGATTACCCCTTTATCTTGGCAGCGTATAATGTCATTTATATTAAAAACCTCTTTGCTGTTATTAGATATAAATGTATCACTTTTAGTGCCATGTTGGCAAGCCTTACACTATCCACAGGGGAAGAAGCCTTTAAGTCTTTCCCCTTTGATCTTAGTCTCAAATGATTTCTTTGTGATCTTTTGTAGACTTGGTGCCAGCATTGACTTGCTGCTTTCAGACTTTCGATAGATAAATTTAGGGACATTACTCAATTTCTCGCCTAAGATATTATCTTGTTTCAATAAGTACCAATTGTTTTTGACTATACGTTCAATCAGGGTGCAGTTTTTAATATATTTAGTGATCAATGGGACAATGATCTCATCTTTACTCTCGGGTTGTTTATCTTTATATACCAACTAAGATTCTCTGTCTATTTTATTAACATCTTGAATGGTATTCTCCAATATATCCTCTGAGCAGCTTCTTTCCAAAAACCTATCTTTCAAAAGTTTCGACTGCTCCATCCACTTGTCTACCTTAGAGCAGTTTTTCTTTACTCTAAGTAGTTGTCCTTTTGGGATGTTGGATTTCCAAACATGATGATGACAACTAGATTGGTGGATGTAGTTATTGCAGTCGACTTTTTTGAAAAAAGTAGAGGTCTCAATTTTACCATTTTCTTTCTCAATATAAAGATCTAAGAACGTGATGTTGGTGTGACTCAATTCATAAGTGAACTTAAGATTTTGTTCATTTTTGTTCATTATCTCGATTGTAAATTTGAGATCTTCCTCAGTCCCCTACCATATCATAAAAATATCATCTATGTATCGATGATAGAGGACCAGATCCACGCTCACTGGGCATGAATCCCAAAATATGGTTTCCCATTTACCCATATAGAGGTTTGCGTAGCTAGGCGCGAATCTGGTCCCCATCGCCGTACTGCACAGTTGTTTGTAAAATTTATTATCAAAATTAAAATAATTATGAGTTAAAATGTATGAAATACCATCCATAATAAAATCTTTGTGTTCCTCTACCATTGAAATATCTTTATTGAGAAAATATTGCACTGCTTCTATCCCTTCTTTGTGGGGTATACTTGTGTAAAGGGACGTCACATCACAAGTTACTAAAATATACTTTTCATCCCAATTTGTTCTATTTAATATGTTCAGTAACTGTGTGGAGTCCTTAAAGTATGAGGGTAAAGTGCTAAGGGTAAAGGGCTAACATATTTTTGTAAATTCTTATCTATATACTGAGATAAGTTGCTAGTGATGGAACCAATACCGGAGATGATGGGTCTCCCTGGGGGGGTTAATCAGTGTTTTATGTATCTTCGGCAGATAGTAGAAGATGGGGATTTTGGGGTATTCAATTCTGAAATATCTATATTCTTTATCATTTAAAACCCCTTTCTGTTTCACCCCTTCTAATATTCTATATAATTCTGCCTTGAATCTGTTTGTAGGATCCCCTTTAAGGATTTCATAGGTCTTAGAATCTCCTAGTATTCTCCTGGACTCTATCATATAGGCTTCTAAATCCATTAGCACAATCCCTTTATCAGCTGGTTTAATTATCACACATTTATTGTTTTCCAGACCTTTGAGGACATTAATTTGTGCCTTCGATAGGTTGTGTCTATATTTATTGATCTTTTTAGGTTTCAATTTTCTAATTTCATCACATACCACTCTTTCGAACGCTTCAATAGCCCCACCTTTGTGTGAAATAGGATAGAAGTTTGATTTAGGCTTAAGATCTGTGTGTGTAATTTTATTCTCTTTTGTATTCTTATCTATATATATTTTGGTGCTAGTATTTTTTTGTGTTTCTGCTGCAGTCTTCAGGAAGTATCTTTTTAAAGTCAATTTCCTCACCAGGTCCTTAACATGTGTATATGTTTGAATTTTGTTAAGGCCTTTAGATGGTGCATAAGAAAGACCTAGATTTAAAACCTGTGTTTCCTTATCTGTAAGGGCTATAGTACTTAGATTGTATATTCCATTGTTAATAGATTTATTATTTGGAACAATAGGTATCTGGGTTTGATCTTTCTATGTAATGTATGTATGATATGTAATGTAATATATGTATATCCTTTGATATTATAACATTATTGCTTATTCCATTATTTTAGTATATAGATACTTTAGCCTTTTGGCACTCTCTCTTATCATATACTGTATATCATATGTAATAAATGTTCTATGTGTGCATTTCTGAGACACTGCACTAATTTTGCAAAAAAATGAAGGTAGGGTTTAGAAAGTTCTCTATTTTTACATAGAGTTCTCTAATATTCCATTGGTGCTGGACACTTCTACTACATTTGGAATACTATTGCACTGTGTTTTGAGCACCCTTTGAGAAAAGGACACTATGGAAATAATAGAAACAGGAACTGAGCCCAAAACTTTGACATATTATAATCTAGAAGCAACACGCATTATTACATTGGTGCAAGGATCAAGAGATTTTCTACAAACCCTCTTGACTTCATCTAAACAGTATGAGAGATCAGCTAAAAAGAATGTAGCTTAGGATTTACATGCAATGACCCTTGCTGAATATCATAGGGTATGGCGCATACCTAGGGGGCTGAGAATGAACGTTAGACCCACACTTATGAAAGATAATAAGGAATATTGAGAGAAGTTCACCTACATTCTAAACAAATGTTCCTTTGACCTGATTGTGTTAACGGTGAAATACCTGCAGGCGGAGTTACAATCACAGAAATAGGAGCTGATCCGCTTTGAGTGTGCGTTGAAATCTATGACATCACTGATGGAGGCGGAGAAGGTTCTTTCTGCCACAAAGTCTACCATGGAGGAACTTAGGAAAACTATTGAGGTCCCCAAAAGGCAAAAATGTCAGAGGGACGAACAGGATTACCTGAGTGGTAATGTGTACAGATGGTCCCAGGAAAACAACAGCAGAAGAAAACACACAGGGCTTTACAACCGGCGCAGATTCCCCCGACCACGTGATGCAGAAGATAATACCCGCTTCCAGTACATCTCCTGACATATCGTCGGGGGACTTCACAAAATGATATAAACGAGGATGCAGGAAACACCGCCACAAACAGGTCAGACACCAAAACGATGGATCGGAGAACACACAGAACAACATGCAAGAAGTAGTGGGGAATATCTTGAATTGTGAATTTACACAATCTCAATTATATGTACTAAATAGGGGTCTTTCCTTTTGTCCTTTCTCAAAATGTGAATTTTTTTCTCTACAGAAAGATTTACAATCCTTCTTTCGTACCATTAAATTGAAAATGTTTTTTTTCCCACAAAAGCATACAGAGAGGGTAAAGATACACCTCTTGATATGGTTAAGAAATTGTCATTATCATGTTTGAATCTCAGAAATAACAGCACTTTTACTGCTGTTTCAAATACAAGTGTTGATACCTTTATCCAACTAGTACAGAGGGATATTAAAGAGTTAGAAATCAAAACTCTAAAACCTGGCCATATTAAATATCAAGGACTTGGTAACTTTACCCAAAATGAATGGAAAGCATTTAAGGATTTGAAAACAAATAAGAATATTATCTGCAAGCCTGCCAATAAGGGCAAAGCTACCATCATTTTAAATAAAGAGTACTATATAACAGAAATCTTGACCCAGCTGAGTGATATAGGAAGGAGGAAATATATATACCTTTGTCTAGAGATAACACACATGATATTAAAAAAGAATTGATAAAAAGTACTGATAAGGCATTTAGGAATGGTCTAATCACACAGAATGAACTGGCATTTATTGTTCTAGAAAGTTTTGTAACACCTTTGTTTTACACACTGCCTAAAATTCACAAGGATAGGAAATCCCCCCAGGACATCCTATAGTGGCTAGCATTGTCTCTATCCTAACAAATGTATCTATCTAGATAAAGTTTTAATGCCTTTCGTTACACAGTCAGCCTTATATTTAAAATATACAGGTGATTTTGTATCCAAATTGGAGAATCTATCTTTACAATGTGATAAATGTATTCTATTCCCTTTGGATGTCACTAGTCTGTATACATCCATCACACACACTAGTGGGGCAGATGCAGTGTTTAAGGTTTTGAAAACCAGTGAGAGATTTAAAGAAACAGAGATTAAGTTTATATTGGAATTATTGTTATTATTATCTTTTTCAGGACCAATTCTATCTACAGTGTCAGGGTACCGCCACAGGGTCAAATGTCCCCCCCACATATTCAAATATTTTTATAAACATGTATGAGGAGAGATTCAGCTACACTAACAAATTGTTTCTACAATATGGAATGTGTTTTTTCCACTATAGAGATAAATAGATTATATTTTTGGCTTATGGGGGGGGGGATTAGTTTACTACGATATGAGAGTGCTCATCCTACTACCCTTATAAAGAGTTTACCAAAAAGTCAGTTAATGCGTGTGAAGAAAATTGTATCTGATGAACCTACAACTGAGATTAGATTGAAAGAGATGAGGGACTTATTTATGACACGGGGGTACCCCGAATCCCTGATTAATCAACAGATAAGGAAATTAGGAGGTTACCCAGAAAATTAAAAAAGATAGATTAGTTTATTTCTCAATACAATCCATTAAGTGAACAAATAATAAAAATCATTAATAAACATCGGCATATCTTGAAAGATTGAATCCACACAAATAGTTTGGTGCATTTAAAAGGGGCAAAAATATTAAAGATGAAATATTATATATATTACGTATGGGAGGGTTCACCATTCCCTCGTATATTTATAATAAAATGTGTTTAGGGAAGGTGGCTCACAGAAGGTAATTATATTGTATCTTTAGTGGCTGAGGAAGATATAGTATCTCCATACGCTTTACAAGCACTATGTCATGTGGGGAAATTACCAATAAAGATGAAGAAACATATCGTTATACACAATTATTAAAGCTTGGCATGCCCTATGCAAATGACTAGGAGTTGATTATTTGATTTCCAATCTGTTACCAATTGTTGGAAATCCTTATTTTATTGAATTTGTGAATAATAACATTTTCAAAATTTGGGCTAATAAAGGGTTAAAATATATTTATCAACTAAAAGATCCAGAATCTTCTAGTACCCTTTCATTTTCAGATCTAAAGCAACAATATAACCTAGTAAACACAGGTTTTTATGCATAGCTACAAAAAACGACACTGGTTCAAAAATAAATAAAATTCCAAATTGTGTATGGATACATTCTGGGATACTGACGGGTCTCCTATTAGATACTCAGTTACTCACTCAATCAAGTATTGGCTCAACTTGATATTTAATTTTTCTGGAGACCCTCAGTTACAAATATTAGTATTAAAGTGGCAAGCAGAATTACCAAAGATAGACAAAAAGGCTATTATTAGTAGTATCCAAAAAGTGGAAAAAGCTACTTTTTAGGCAAGCTGGCGGAAAGCCATCTTAAATTAATCAACAGGGTATATATTGTGCCTACTACTTTAAATAACTGGTTCCCTAATACAATTAATAATTGTCCTCGATGTTCAAATCGTAATGCCAATTTAATACACGTTTTGGAATTGCCCCAAAGCGTATCAATTCTGGTCAAGAATAAGTTTTTGGCTTTTGGCTTTTTGTATACATCCTTTATGAATGAGTATAAGTAAGCGTTTTCACTGCTAGTAGAAATAACATCGAGATTGTTCGCATGTATTGTACAGATAAAAACACCCCCCCCATTTTACAAGATCACTATTGGTCAAGGGAAATCTACTTGCGGTTCGACAATAACTAATGGGCGGACACATAAGCTTGTGGCTACATATGAGAACCAATAGGAACTCAATATTTACGAACACACTGAAACAAATGGTTTCTCATAACTGACAGATTTCTTCAGACACACCAGTCTATAATACAAATTTATGTTGAGAATCAGCAAAAGTGAGTGAGTATAAACATTAGGGCTACGCTTAGGAATAAGGGATGCAGAAATTCTCTTGCAATAGGGGAACACTTTTGGTACGATTAAAAACATTATTGGTCAGTATAAATCAAGTATTATTATTATATACATAAAAATTGTTAAATGTAGGAATATACAATTGTCATTAAGTATAGAAATTTGAAATTGTTAAAGCTTTGGTTTTTGGTTTTTCTTTGCAAGAGACACCAATTAAGTATACTGAGGATATTAGACAGGTGTAAGTTACCAATTAAGAAACACACCCCTTTGTAAGGAGGTGAATGTTTGTCAGTTTGTTATTTAAGGCAGAGGTAGGAGTGAGAATGATTTTATATTATATTTGTATGCCTGATGAAACGGTTTGAAACCGAGAAAC
>CAJPDP010377123.1:0-10913 GCA_905336975.1 Bombina variegata variegata
TCTAGTGAACTGCTTATGCAATTCCACCCCCTGCACATTTGTGGCCAATCGGTTTTACGACCGCTGCTTCTTAACTTATGTTTCCGATGAGCCTGAAGCCTCACACGGAAACAGCTGCATTTGCAGCGTGTTAATTTGGCCCCTTTAAGTCTGGGGTAGTAGCTATAGTGATATTTGTAAGCCCCTGTTGATATATATCCAAGCATTCCTAATTCACAGTACTTCTATCTGATCTTTAAGACTGCGCTCATGCTATATAATTTTTGGAATTTTGGCATCCTTATGTTTCGCCAGCTACCACAATCCCTCTAGCACTGAAGCTAAGTTAAGCTCACAGATCTAGTAGTTATTACTTGATCACTATGAGTCCTGACATGAAACTTCCTCTATTGACATTATATTCAAAGAAACAAAATGTCCTAAAATATTGTTTACTTTCATTGCGTCATGAGGTGTAAGTTATTTAATGTTTGTTTATCTGCACTCTCAAGGATTCCTGTTCAAAGCTAGTGTGTGCTTCTGACATATGGATGTGCATCTAGATATTCCCTCACCATATTGATACTAGTAAATAACTGCATATTGTTGTTGCTTTGGGCGTCACAGCATTGCGCCTGGTAACTTGTCTGAGCCTTACTTTTACATTCCCAAGGAGGCTATCAGACGGTGGATATTGATTACTCATTTCATACCTGACGTTAATGACAAGCTTCTGTTTTAAGTGCACTTGTTTCTTATCCCTTTCTTCTACCTGGATAACTGAACCTTGGCTTGTCTTGTTGACTCCTCTATTTGTTCAGCTCCTGTATTGACACCATGTATGGCCAGAATCTCTAGTTCCTGATTATGATTTATCTGCAATCTCGAGAATTCCTGTTCGCAACTAGCAAGGGCTTCAGACATGTGGATGTGTCCTCAGCATATTGACGCTAATAAATAACTGTAAATCGGTGTGGTGGGCGTCACGGCATTGTACCTTCAAACTGGTCTGGGTCTTACTAATAAATTCTCACAGAAGCTATCAGACTGCAGATATTTTGTGCTTGTTTCTACCTTACATTACTGACAAGCTTCTTTTTCCAGTACACTTTACCCTCGTTCTGTTGGTCTACCTGGATAGCTGAACCGACTCATTGTTCAATTCCTGTAATGATGCCCTGTATGGCCAGTATCTCTGGTTCTTAACTATGACTTGTTTGTTGTTTTTTTACAACCTTATCCCTGACATTGGCAACTGTGTAAACTGCCCATCTGTTAGTGATTTCTGGCTCTGCTTCATTGGCCCCTTGGTACTGTATCATGCTATGGACTTATTTCCTGGTTTTTGACCTTTGGCTTTGAACATTGACATAACAAAAGTTATAGATTTTCCTTTGCATTAATGTTTTGTAGATAATCTATTTATATAGCCCACCTGGAAGTGTTTTTGTAACAATGTATAGCTTTGCTTATTTTTTAATAACATTGTGCTGATTTTCAGACTCCTAACTAAGTCCCTCAGTACCAGATATATTCATGCGTTTAAAGACTCCTGCTGGCTCCTGTTTATGTTATGTGTCTTTTCATATGAAAGAGAGGGGGGAGTGTTCGCTCTTGTTTTTTTCCCAGCCCCTTTCACTGGGTGTCCCAGCTCAACCTCATCAACAGTGCTAAACTAAGAACTTCTAAGTACGTTTTTAAAAGGTTTTATACTGGATTTTTAGATCAGCATCTGTGCATATTCCTTTTTATTGTAGTGTCTATTTACATAGAGTTATATAAAAATTGGTGTATACTGTCCCTTTAAATAAACATTCAGTGTTAGATTACAAGTGGAGCTATTGATAATGCAGGGTGCATTATCTTGCTGTAAAAATTATTGACCAGAAAATCTTAACGTGGTTGAGATGTTTTTTTTGAGCACCTTATACTTTTTGTGGTTAGTGCAAGGTGCGCTTTTAGCGCTCATATTACTACTGGTGAATTGTAAAAGTGCTATTTATGTAACTTGAGTGATGTTAGTGCACAATACCGTTAATAATGTTTGGCTCAGCATAATCTAGCCATCAATGTATTAAAAAAAATGCTGTGGAGCATCCTGTCATATTTATGAATGACCAAAAGCAGTGACATTACACACCAGTATATCCGTTTGTTTAACAGTTCTGTTATCTAATTTGTTTCGTTCTCTTGATATCCTTTGTTAAAAAGGATACCTTGGCAGACTCAGGAGCTGCTGATTGGTGGCTGCACGTATATACTTAATGTTATTGGCGTACTCAGTACATACAGCCAGCTCACTGTAGTGCATTGTTACTTCTTCAACAAAGGATGCCAAGAGAATGAAGCAAAATAGCTATTAGACGTAAGCTGGAAAATTGTTTAAAATTGTATTCTCTGCTGATGAAACTCGAGTTCCGGAGGAGGAGCGCAGGTGTGAGGTCATGTGGAACACCTGCTTCGCCTTTCCTTGCAAGCTCTTGGCGGAACGCCTTGCCCAAACCCTTAGACTCAGGGTGGCTTGCTTAGCTCAAATCATATCGCTACTGGAACTCCACAAAGTACCGTGATATCGCACTGAGCTGCGTTCTGCAGTAACTCAATGGACCTGTCTTTTCTATATACCCTTTAACACCTTATCGGCTACTAAAGCAGCTGTCTTTTACTGAAAAGCCCTCCTGCTCACACAGTCAGCATAAACGTTATCCTTTCTCTCCCCCCCTCCCACAGGGGGGTGCGTGAGGGGGGCTTACCTTCTCAGTTGTGCCGCTCTCTCTTACAATCAATCCTTTCACCTATTGTGGGCTCGGAACGAGGAGGTCATCTGTCTGAGATTTGAGGCCCAACCTGGCTGAAACCATCTTCCGGTCATCCAGTAGTGGCTCCATTCAGCTTCCTGCAAAGGTTATTTATCTTGGACGTGTATCCTGTTCTGTCCTGGATGTCTGACTGATTGTCTCTCTCACTGGCAGTGCCGCTTAGGTACGGGGATTGGTCCATCTTTTTCCTGGCTAACCACAGACACCTGGGTTTGAAAGGTAGAGGTGAAAAAGGCTCAGAGGGTCCACTTTGCTCAGGCTTGGCTGCTTCCTCCCACTGGTGCTGCGTGAGGAGTGCGGTCTCAGCTACCTGGTCTATCCCTCAAAGTCTGGCCGTTATCTGCTTATCCTGTTTACCGTGGGTCTGATCCATGGCACTTAGCTGACGCTGACTTCTCTAATCCACTCGTTTAGTCTCAGCTTCCCCTCCCACGGGTGCTGCGTGAGGGGGGCTGTCTCTGCATATGATCTGTTTCTTCTTCTACGGCATACTCCAGGATATGGTATGGCACTGTCTTGAACTCTTTGTTGCTAGAAAGTTCTGTTAATGATATATCCGTCTTCCCCTCTCCTACCTGCCCCAACCACATGTGTTTTCTCTCACTACATGGTATAGTGCTCCCCCTTTCCCTTCTTGGCAGGAGAACTTTGCTCTTAAATACCTCCCAGTTTCTTCTTTAAACCAAAGTATATCTGACTGCTGCACTGGTCTAGCAGGATGATTCAATGACTGGGTAGTATTCGGAAGTAGGGGCAAAGGAAAAAGAAAAGAAAGGGAAAAAAAGGGGAAAAAAGGCTGGGGCAAGAGAAGGGGTATAGGAAAAAGGGGAAAAGCAGAAAATTTAGGAGCATAGCATTGCTTTATAAACCTGCTAATTACTGGACTGCCTCACTGTGTTTTTGAAAATTGTTTAAATCTCTCTAGAAAACTTATCCATGCTTTTTCTAAATCAAAATATTCTCTAGATCTGTATTATTATTATAGGAACGGGCAAGTCAGTCTCAGGCCATAGAAACATAAGAGGTAGAGAATCCAGCAGCACAGCAGTAATATTGAAAGCAAGAAAACTTTTATTCCTCAATCCAAGCAGGCATAAACAAAATTGTCTGACATGAACTGATTGACAGGCTGACTGCAAGGGGATATAACAAGTCAAAATTACAAGAAATTAAAATGGAAGTTGGCACAATGGAGTGTGGAAGTAATAGGGCTAGAAGATCTGCTAACACCTTTAGAGATAGGGTTGTGTTTACAACTGAATATACAGCACAATTTCCCCAAATAGTCAAAATTTTGAAAATAAATTTATCAGTTTTGGCAGGAGACAGTGTATTACAGAAATACATTGAGGGGTGTAAATTTGTTTCTAAGAAACCATTTATATTGGCCTCAAAATTGGCCCCTAGCTATGTCATTAATACTCTTGGACGTGGTACGAGGAATCAATGCTTGAGAAGAAAAGGCAATTTTAAGTGTGGAGCTAGAACATATTTAACATGTGATATGATGGAGATAACTAATATGTTTAAATCTTTAGTAGACAATGGGACATATGAGATGTTGTTTTATGCCAATTGTAAGACCACATTCGCGGTCTACATGCTGGAATGTAAACATTGCCATATACAATATGTTGGGAAAACGACTAGAGAGGTCAATGTAAGGATCAGAGAACATGCAAATGATGTAAAGAATTATAACAAAGATTCTGTGGTGGCCAGGCACTTTAACCTATTTCATTTCACTAATAAAAGTGATTTTACAGTGAAAATTATTGATGTGGTTAAAATCCCTGTTAGGGGGGGAAATAGGTATAAGATACTTGATAGGAAAGAGCTGTTCTGGATTTATAAACTTAAATCCAGAACCCCCACAGGGTTAAATCTTGAGTGGGACATTAGTTATTTTGTTTAAATTAGTAGTGTAATAGATGTGTTATATAGGCCTATATGCACTGCAGTTCTACTAGTAACACTGACAGTTTAAACAATCATATTGTGTGTGGTTGATGTGATGGTCAAGTTGTGATCGTGGTTTTTGATTGGGTAATAACTAATAATCAATGTTTGATTAGGCTTTATATGTATATTTCAATAAGCCATACCATTATTTAATGATGGAAAGAACATAAAAAAACAACTAAAAAAACAACCAAAAAATTAAACAAAAGAAAGAGAAATTTAACCTTTCATAAATCAGTATTCTGTTTTCAAAAATGTTGGTCTTTTTCTCTTCAAGATGACATATTTTCTTTTTCATGCACAATATATTGCATTCCTGTGTGTATGGATGTAATATATAGGAAATAATGTTAATTTAATTCTCATACATGTTTAGTTGGTTAGAAAATTTCTTTCTGAGCAGATAATGTCATGAATTGGGTTTTGGGAATTATGTGCAGCATTTAACTAAAACAAATTTAGTGTAGCATTATATTTATTCATTATTGAATGTATCAAATTATATGCTTCTTTATTTTTGTTCTCTTGCCTATCCTTTGTTTTTCAGCTTAGTGGGGGAACTTGTATAAAATATAGGAATTTGTATTGTTTTTAAATGGTTTATGTGTTATAATTGGTCAGGTGTTTATCTGTTAATTATGAGTGACCGTTATAAAAAGCAGGCTTCAATGTAATATTTTTAGTCTATGATGAAGCGCCAATAGAGGGCGCGAAACATGTCAGACGATTTTTCCATTTTTTGTATGCCTGCTTGGATTGAGGAATAAAAGTTTTCTTGCTTTCAATATTACTGCTGTGCTGCTGGATTCTCTACCTTTTGGATGTGCGGTAGCAGTTGGTTTCTGCTTTTACCCAGCATTGCACCTCTGCCCATATGCGTGCTCCCTTTTGCTTGTGGCGTATGACGTCACTATTCTGAGCCAGAGAGGAGCGCCCGATGGAGAGTTTGGAGCGGCCGTTTCTACCTTGTTACTTACATAGAAACATAAGCACTGTTAAAATTCTATTTTAAGTAATTTGTTTATTCACCCCAGTCCAGGTACACATTGCCAACACCTTTTTAGATACTGGGCGACCCTCCTCTTTAGCTATCTTATATTTCTACTCTACACCTGGAAGTAATATTCACTTTGCCTCTTTGCTATTGTTAAAGGCTCTTAAATGCTGTACACCGTCATGCATCTATCGCCATAGCTAGCTATTTACCAGTTCTGGTGTTTTATATAATTGAATCCCCCCTTTACCTTTTGGCTAGTCCTGATCTCAGGTGCCGTCATCTTCACTGAGGTCTCACTCCACTAACTAATTGATCCACACTGGTTCTTTCTGCCTCCCCCCATGACTGCTTTTTCTAGGGAGTCCATCCCTCTAGGCTGGTTCCCCTCTTTTTTTCACGTCACGGTTATCTAGCACTCCCTTTCCCTCCCCGCTTCCTTTTTTTTTATTTGTTGTTGTGTGGTTCTGCGTCGTACGCATCACAGACTATCACTTTTTCAATACCCACTCTTTGAGAGGGCTGACTGCCGTCTCCTTATTACCACTTGTACTGCACTGGGACACTTAATCCCTCCTTTTTCCTCTTGAGGGGCTGTAAATTCTTCTCCCTCATGGAGCCTTCCTCCCTTCTCATCACTTCACGAATTCCCGTTTCTTTTTGCACCGGCATCACTACGCACTGCCGACAACACATTGACAAATTTCTTCACTCTCACTCCAAAAATTCCCCTTCAGTTATGGCGGCTAGACAGAGAGACAAGAGGAACAAAAGCACCTTTGAGACCTCAGTGGAGGTGCAGGCACCTACTTTCAACCCTCTGACTTCATCGGAGCCACTTGATATCCAGTCTCTAGTCCTCCTTAATATCTCTGAAGTCCTTTCACCTAAGTTTGAAACTCTGAGATCAAACTAGATATTGCACAATTATCTACAGAAATTAAACAATTTGCTGGTAGGCTTTCTGAAGCAGAGCAAAGAATATCTGATCTTGAAGATATCTCTCTGGGTCAAAACGCTAAGCTCGAAGCCACTAGTACTACCCTTCTCAAACTCCAGAACAAGATAGAAGATTTAGAAAATCGTACACGAAGAAATAACTTTAGAATAATAGGGGTTCCTGAAGAGAAACAGTACGAGGATTTGCACAAGTTACTTACAATTACACTTCCACAGCTCTTAAAGATCCCGGAGACTCATTCTAATATAGTTATAGAAAGGGCACATAGGATAGGACCATCTGTCTCAGCTAAAGCTAACATTAGGCCTAGACCGATTATAGCCAAAGTCCTGAATTACCAGGATAAGGTTACAATCTTACAATTTTTTCGTAAACATCAACCAATTTTTTTGGGAGATGCAAAAATTCTCCTATTTCAGGATTACTCCGCAGAAACAGCCGCGAAAAGAAGGGACCTAGCCCCTTTATGTACAAAATTTATATCCCAGGGCCTCCGGGCAACTATACTGTACCCAGCCAGACTTAAAGTGCTGTTAGACAATAGCACATATTTTTTTGACACAGCTACAGATGCAGAAAGCTTTTATGTTAAGAACTATCCTCCAGAATAATTCTGCATATAGCATCTAAAAGATGACACATATGATTATTTGTTTCTTAGTCCTTACTTATGGCTCGGTCCTCTGAGTTTAGGGCAATGGGGAGTTTAGGTGGTATAGCTCCTCTAAATTTTTCTTAATTTTTTTTGGGCTGTTTTTATTTGTGGGTTGTTTTGGGGGGGTTCCCCCTTTTTTTCTCTTTTCCTCTTCTCTCCCTTTCTCTTCTTCTTCGTTTTCTCTTTTCCCTAAATGATGGCTATGGCAGTTAGAGTTAAATTTACCTCTTGGAATATAGGAGGTCTAACGTCTCCTATTAAAAGAAAAACAATAATATCTCACTTAAAGAAAATTAACACCTCCATTGCCTTTTTACAAGAAACCCACCTGAAAGCAGAAGAGGTCCTTAAGATTAAATCCTCTTGGGTTAAAGAAGTCCTCTTCTCCCCCAGTGTGAGGAGATAGGTGGGGTGGCTATTCTTCTAGGAAAAAATATTAATTATGAGATCTTACATGTTGACTCAGATCATGAGGGGAGATTTCTCGTGCTAAGAATTAAAATTGCCAGTGTTCTATATACTCTTTGTAACGTATACGCTCCTAATGTTTATAACTTACCTTTTTGGGAGACTTTACAGGCTAAGCTCATGACGTGTGCCGATGGTTTTCTAATTCTGGGAGGTGATTTTAACATGGCCCCACAGTATCCTTTAGACAGACTGAGACAGGATCCTGTTCCTAAAAAAAACAAAAGAGATAACTTAGAATCAAAACTCTTCTCTAGGATTTTTAGCAATTTGAGAGTATGTGATGTATGGAGATCACAAAATCCTGATACTCGTGATTTTACCTGCCTCTCAAAAGCACATAGGTCTCTTTCAATGATAGATCTATTTCTGCTGGACGAAAGGCTATGTAAATCAGGAGTTCTAGCCCAAATCTTACCTATTAGCATCTCTGACCATGCCCCTATCTGCCTTGATTTCCAGCCTATTGACTCGATATGATCGAAAATAGGTTCTTTTTTCCCACATTCTTAGCTTCTGATTTTAAATTGAATAATTGGCTCAAGGTTAAATTTAGGGAGTTTGCTTTGTTTAATCATGAATACATGTCTCATCCGGCACTATTCTGGGAAACTGCTAAAGCAGTCTTAAGGGGCGAAATACTAGCATATAGTATTCTGAGGACTAAGAAACTTAAGCAGAGGGAGAAAGAACTATTGCGGGCTGTTTCAAATGCATACAATAAATACTTAATTAAAAAAACACCACAAAATTGGGCTAAGTACATCTCTTTGCTGGATGAGAGAGACTCTTTTTTATTATATAAATCAGCAAAGAATTATATCAGAGTTTAAGCTAAACTGTATCGTTATGAAAACAAGATGGAAACTTTTAGTAAAACTTGTCAATCGGGATAAAGGTTCTCAGTTGATAGATTCCCTATACGTTGAAGGTCAAACTCTTGAAATGCCCAAAGAACTTTTGCAAGCTTCTTCTAAGTATTATACTGACTTATATTCTTCTAGAATTTCAAACAATCAGGAGCACGAGGAATTCTGGCACAAAATCTCTTTCCCTTCACTGGCACCTGCCTTACTTGAAGACTTGTACTCTCCCATAATGGAGATAGAAGTGGTTAATGCAATTCAAAAATTGTCCCATAATAAAGCACCAGGTCTGGATGCACTCCCTAACAAATTATATAAAATCTTATATCCCACCTTAACACTGCATCTAATTTCACTATTTAATCATATATACACAGAAGGTAAAGCGCCGACAGCTAATTTTGCTGCTTCTTACACTACTCTGATATTAAAACAAGGGAAAGACCCGGCTAAGAAGGAGTCCTATAGGCCCATTGCCCTTCTGAACACAGATTACAAATTATTAACTTCTATTTTAGCACAAAGGCTTCAATCTCTCCTTCCTTCTATTATTCATACAGACCAAGCCGGTTTTTTGAAGAATAGAAATTCCGCTGCTAAAATTAGGGAGCTTCTTCTTGCTTTAGATAATTTTAAAACAAATAAGGGCTTCGATCAGACTGGTACCTCTGATCTGGCAATCATATCCATAGATGCTGAAAAAGCTTTTGATTCAGTCCATTATGATCATCTCCTATTCTCTTTGATTCAGTTTGGGATTAGAGGAAATTTTATCAAATTCATTGCTAACCTCTATCGAAAGGCTTCTATGAAGATGCTGTTGAATGGGTATATGTCCCAAGATATAACTTTGCCGAGAGGAACTAGGCAGGGATGCCCTCTTTCTCCGCTCCTTTTTGATATTTCCATTGAACCGCTTGCTATACTAGTTAGGCAGCAACTTGAGGGAATTAAAATAGGTAAGAAGGAGCTAAAGATCACGCTCAATGCTGACAATATTCTCACATATATGACCAATACTCGTATAAATATACCCAAGCTCCTTTCAACTATACAACAGTTTGGATCCTTCTTGGGGTATAAGGTTAACACCACAAAATCTGAATTTATTTGGATTAGGCAAATGGAGGACTCTCCTGCAAATCTGCCCTTTTCTGTAGTCCTAGATTCCTTCAGGTATCTGGGTATCAGCATCTCTCCTAATCCTGATGCGTGGTACTCTCTCAACATTATCTCAATCCTAAATAAAATGAAAGATACTCTTAAAAACTGGCACAATCTACCTCTTTCCTTATCTGGGCACATAGCAGTTTATAAAATGATTATCCTCCCTAAATTGTTCTACATCCTTCAGAATGTTCCCCTGTTCTTAAAGAGGAAAGATATCATTTCCTTCAACTCCCTTCTGAGATCATTTATATGGCAAAATAGAAGGTCTAGAATCTCACTTTCTAAACTTTCTCTTCCCACAAAGTACGGTGGTTTAGCCCTCCCTGATCTTAGGGTTTATAATCAAGTTTTTTTAGCACGCCTAGTAACAGATTGGATATTCTCTAGGGATTACGCCATGAACAATGACTTGGAAAAAAGTATAACGTACCCTCTCTCTCCAGTGGCACTTATCCATTGTGATGTCAGCCTTATTCCGTCAGAAATAAAAAAAAGAGCTCTATATACAACCCAATCCTAGCCTGGAAAAGGATCTGTAACTCGTTAGCTATAGAATATCGTGTTTCGAGATATATTCCATTTTCGGAAAACCCACAGTTTCAAGCAGGATTACACTCAATTCTCTTCTCAAAATGGAAATCTGCTGGCCTCGCCAACGTATATCAGATACTAGACTTTGAGAGAAGGTGTGTTAAATCATTTAATTCTCTCAGAAGGTAATTTAATCTTTTACACAAACATTTCTTTTCATATCTACAGGCTAGACACTATGCGCTCAAACTTATAAACGACTACGGCTGGAACTTGCCTCTGGGGAGTATTTTATTATTATTATCGGTTATTTGTAGAGCGCCTACAGATTCCGCAGCGCTATAAACAAAGGGGGAGTACAACAAAACGATTATAGGGTAGAGGGCCCTGCCAATAGTTGCACTGTTGTAGTCAGCTCTTAAGAAGGTGATCTACAAACAGCTGGACTATTAGGCTTACATGCTAAGAGGGTTCAGGGGATTGCAGTGGAGGAGAGGAACTGGTATTA
>CAJPDP010377258.1:0-12407 GCA_905336975.1 Bombina variegata variegata
AGTAAAGTCGAAATTAAATTTTCATGATTCAGAGAGAGAATACAATTTTAAACAATTTTACTTTTCTTATCTAATTTGCTTTGTTTCTATTGGTATCCTTTGTTGGAAATGGTATCTAGGTAGGCTCGGGAACAGCAATGGACTACTGGGAGATAATTGCTGATTGATGGCTGCTCTTTTATGCTTCTTGTCATTGGCTCACCTGGTGTGTTCAGCTAGCTCCCAGTATTGCAATACTGCTCCAAAGATAACTAGAGAATGAAGCATATTAGAAGTAAACTGAAAATAAAAAAGAAACCGCATTCATACATATAAGACAGTCATCGTCATCTTATTTAATGGATTGTAATGTCGTAGAAAAATAACCCTAAAAAAAATGGCCATTATATCATATATTAGTATTGCATTTTGGGGCATTGAGCAAGTCACTATATGAGCACTAATATAGCTCTAAGTGTTGTATTGCAGAAGTGTATTCTATAAAAGCATTTTAAATGACAGGGAACTGAAAAAGGCTGAATTACATTGTAGAAATCTTCTAACTTGTAAGCTCAGAACTGATTCTAAAAATACAAAGCTTGACATACACTATTAGTGCGCTTTTCAAAGATACTTTATTTTGTATCTAATTAAACTGAGTATACCAGGTATGTGCAGAATAGTTCTTTCAGTAAGGAAAATATGTTCCATTTAAATGATATAATAAAGATGTTTAATGGACACATCTACAAACGTCATTGGTGTTTCAACTCATTAGTTGCTTTTAGAAAAAGACTTAGGGCCCAATGATCAAAACATAGCCAGATGGAAGGTGGAAAACGACGGCGATGTTCAAAAGAGAAGAATTCTCTCAAAAATGTGAGCTGTAAGATGCCTCCCATAGAAAGTACTGAAGTTCACTAGAGAGGGAAACGTCAATAGGGAAAACTAATTAAGCAGGGAGTAGGGGGCAGACTTTAAAATGTAAATATTGTACCCAATACGTTTTCAGCATATATTATCTTGCATTCGTCTCTATTTTCATATACATATGTATTACCATTAGGGCATTAAAGGGGCAGTAAAATAAAAAATAGATTTTCATGATTCAGATAGGGCACACAATTTTTTTTTTTTTTAATTCTTTTTTATTGAGAGTAACACAGGTGAAAAGCAACATTTACATCAGATTCACAAAAAGTCTATCCCAAACACAGTTGGTAATAGTGTCCTTTAAAAGTCTCTCAACATAACAATTACTCCAATGTTTGTCAATTACAAATGATAAAAGTATTTCTCACACATAGTTAACTCTCATTTTTTAAATTTCAAACCCTTCCCCAATCCCGCCCCCACAGCCCTAACAGAACTCTACCTATCCTACCCCAATTCCCTCTCCCACCCCACCATCCCCAAACCTAAACAAATCAAAATAAAACAAAACCCGAATCAACACTAAACTTTACTGAATACTACGGTATGCTACCATATCATTATAAGGGGCCTAACAGATAGTACATCCTAAAGTGAGGAGGCTGGTACACATATTGGCAAACTGTTTCGGTAGTCACTTCTAGATGTTTTCAGAACTGTTAGCAAGTTAGATTAAGACGCCACACGAGTAGACAGGCATAATTCAGTCTACTATGTTAGCCAAGATTCTCGTCGCTAAGCTTGGAAGGAAATCCATAATATGACAGATTTAGCCTGCATTGGTATTGCAGTAAGGGAGCTAGGCCTGGTGCAGGCGGTGTCGTCTGTGCCTGCTTTGTGCAGATATATGATGCACGTGTGTTGCCTCTAAGTGGAAATAGTCAAATCTGAAATTAAGGAGTAGCCAAAAGATGCCCAAACCATGCGTAGTGTGATGATATATCATGTGTTATAATGGGTAAAGGGAAACAAAAGCAAAACTGCGTGATAACATAGAGGCCTGGTGCTACTCCCACCCCTTCAACCACTGTATAATTTAGTATGATGAGGTGTCATGTAGTATAGTGGGCCGAGATTACTTAATATTTTAACTTGCAGAAGGGTCTAAAAAAATAGAAAGCATAGTAACAGCATACTTTAGGCACAAAGGAGCAATTAGGCATAACAGCGGATATAAACCTGAATCCAATCAGTAAAGGACTACTTGGTTGTGAATATATTGGAGTCCCAGAACATTTAAGAGGTCAGACCTTAAGCATTAGATGTCAACCCTTATCTCTTGAGGTTACTTTGACATCTCACATTAGCTAGGCAAATGAGTGTCTCAAGATTAAACTCAGATGCAAATAAGATACAATAAGCATTTATATAGCACGAGGTGGTATGAAATATCTCAGACTAGGGTAAGGGATTCCTTTGAGTAGGGGGGAAATAACAGAGATTCTACACAATATCTAAACCTCAAGCGTAGTTTTATAAGTAGAATTATAGATAGAGTGACTTAGGATAATCCCCTGTAGCTTCAATATATACTATGAGGTAGGTAAATGCATATTTGAGTGGTGGTTTATACAGTTCATTCCAAGCAGGAGGTACTAGCCAAGGTGCAATACACAAGTAGGAGAGACATAAGCTAGTGAAATACACATGGTCTAAATCAATATATGCAATATTTTAGTCTAATAAGGGTTAATGCGTTCTCAGGGGCCTGTGAGTAGTTTATGGAGTTCAATGACTAAAGTATAATCGTATACACTTCAAACATAGCACGCAAACAACATGCGTGGGAGAGGTTTAGACCAATGCGTAAATGTGAAGAGGACATATGGTAGGAAGTTCCCCACGTAACCCAAAGAAGCAATCCTACAATAATATGTGCGTAGCCAACTAGTATGTATAGATTTGTCAGCAGAATAACAATGTCAGAGCCACAAGAACAGCATCGAGCAACTCAGCAACTCATGGCACTTTCCGCTATTATTCAAAGCGGCATACTGTTACTTAAAAGTTCCACTGAGAGTCTCTCTTGCATGGAAAGTACTTGCGTAAAAAAAAAAAAAAAAAAAGGGAGCCAGGAATCTCTGAGTCTCTTCCCTGCCTGGCAGACATGTTTCATAATAATAATAATAAAAATAAAATCGGGGGCGGAGCCGGCCGTCAGAGAATATGGCCGCAATAGCTTAAAGCTCCGTGAAGGATCTAACAGGTGGGCGCTAAAAACAACTTAAAAGAGTGAGACCAAGGACGGAAAAGCTGGCTATATTTGACTAAATACCCGGTGAGCAAGCGGAGTGATAAATTAAAGCGACAACACTGCTCCTTATACCGCTAGCCCCGGGGTTACCCTCAGCTGCCGCAAACATCAGGAGTACAACTCGAGGGAGTAGGCCTAGTAGGCCGGAATGAGGATTGAAGTTTACAATAGCGGCAATATAGACCGGACCGGAGGTAATAGATAACTAAGAGAGACTCTGCTGGAGGTGAGTTCGTCACAAGGGGACCAACATTAATCTATAAAGGGAGTGAAGATAGAGGCTGTTAGTGACCCCTTCTAGCAGCTGCTGAGCTCCAAATAATAAAAACAGATATTATCAGCCACAGTATATATAACTACCCTTGGCTAAAATACCGGGCTTGTCTGTTTGATGCGGTTGTTAGTATATATAGACTGACTGAAAACCACAAGGCCTTGTGATAATAATATCAACTGCGTCACTGCATCCAGTCTGGCTAACAGGGGAGGAAATCATTTACAGACATCAACCCTCACTATAGCAAATAAGCGCCCACACCGCATTGATAAACACCCTAAAGGGCCTAACAAAAATGGGGGTAAGTTGAACAATTTCTTTAAACCCTGTGAAGCAGCCTCCTCTGGAGACTCTGACCCTTCTCTGCTGACTGAAATAGGAGACAAAGACAGTCCAGTACAGTATGTAGGAGACAATGATAATAATGGCAGCATCACCAGGGCTGATCTAAAGGCTCTACCCTCTAAGGAGGATTTATCCTCATTCATGAAACAAGTTAGCAGGGTTATAAAAGAAGGTCTGGCAGACATTAAAAAGGATCTGGCGGATCTGTGGAATAGAGTTATACAAATGGAGGAGCAGGTGGAGGAAAACACACAGTCAGCCATGTCCATGACCACGGAGCTACAACACCAAAATTCGACCATCATACAGCTACAAGAGCAGGTTGAAGACCTAGATAATAGAGGTCGCTGCCAAAACCTGCGAATTCGTGGGGTTCCAGAGGATATTCAATCCGCTCAGATCCCATCATATCTTCAAAATCTATTTAAATTCCTACTGAGAACAGAAGGGGATGAGAGAATCAGCTTGGATAGAGCGCATAGGGCATTAAGGCCTAAGCCCTCAGCAACAGCACCTCCCAGAGATATTATACTTAGGTGTCACAGGTATTCAGATAAAGAAAGAATAATACAAGCGGCTAGGAAGCAAACACCGATAACTTTTGGAGAAGACTCGCTTCAGATCTTTGCAGACCTTAGCCCTATCACATTGGCAAAAAGAAAAGAAGCGAGATACTTAACGCTGCACCTGAGAGACTTAAATATACCCTATAGATGGGGATTTCCCTTCTCAATCAGAGTCAATAAGGGCGACAAGACCTACATTTACAAAGATGCAGAGGATCTGGAACAATTTTGCGCACAACTGAACATTCCCCAGCCCGCACTACCAAGGCTCACGGACGAAAGAAGTGATCAACACCCACAAAAAACATCAGCCTCTAAGCCACAACGACAGGAATGGTCTCTGGTCACGAAGAAGAGAAGAAAACCATCTGCTCCTCAAGCAGACACACCTGGTCACTCACGAGACTCATCCTGAACATTGACATTTGTTACCATGGTGAAAGATTAAGTATTATTTCTTGCTCAATAGGATAGAGTTCAGAGTTGATAATTTCTAACTAGTTGTTACTTTACAAATGTTATGCTTATTATTCAAATAGCCCGCCTGGAAAGATTGGCATCACTGAGTGCCTACTACCCCCCCCCCATTTTACACGGAGTTGGATATGAGTGCAGTGATCAGCCATGTCATCTTGCTGGCTTGGTGGTTGTCTCATAGGTCAACTCCCTTGGTTAGAGAAAAGTTCAGTTTATTGTGTTTTCATTTTATTTACTTTTATGTATGTTCTAACATTGTGCTCACATTTTCTAGTGTACCAATCGTTGGCATTATGTGCTTTTTACTTATCTCATCACGCATCTGCTTCTTCTACATAACCCCTTGTATCCGGGAGGGGACCTCCGGGGCAGCACAGGTAAGATCAAATAACCACTACAGTACACACATTAGACACCAGGAGAATGGCTGACCCTCTAATTAATATTGTTACGCAAAACGTTAAAGGGTTAAACTCTCCTACAAAACGCTCCATAGCCCTGAGAGCCTTAGCGAAACATAAAGACTCTATTGTATTCTTGCAGGAGACCCACTTTGTTAATGGGTAGGAGCCCAAATTTAAATCAAGAGACTTTCCAACGGGATATTTTAACTCTCATAGCGCTAAGAAGAATGGGGTGGGAATCTTGTTTCATAAGAGTTTACATTTTCAATTACAAAACAAAATTATCGACGCAGAGGGTAGAATCCTACTTTTAGTAGGGCTCCTATACAACAAACCAATCACAGTGGTAAATGTATATGCCCCCAATAGCAGACGGTTTTACAAACACTTTCTAGACTTAGTCCTAGAACACAAGAAAGGACTTTTAATATTGGGAGGAGATATGAATGTGACAATAGACTCAACACTAGACACTTCTACAGGTTCACCCCTCTCTGACACGAGACCCCCGAATGCAGTCCTTAAATGTTTAGAGGTCCTAGGATTATTAGATACATGGCGTATCCTACACCCCACCCAGAGGAATTACACGTTCTATTCTCACCCATGGTCGGTATATACGCGTATTGACCACCTCTACTTAGACAGGGCATACGTGGCACAACTTAGAGAAGCAGACATAATACCCACGGTTTGGTCAGATCACTCTGCAGTTTCTATGCAGCTGGCCTGGCCAAACAAGCCGAACACACAATTCCTATGGAGAATGGATAATTCCTTACTCCACTACTCATCCTCAGAGAAACGCATTCGACAAACATTGATGGAATATTTTCAAATTAACCAGACACCAGGGATGGCTCCAGAATGTTTGTGGGAAGCACACAAAGCGGTGATCAGGGGGGAATGTATTAAACTGTCGGCTCACAGAAGGAGGTTGTACAATACTGAAATAAACAGATTAACTTCCCAAATACACCACCTAGAACTACAACATAAAAATAACCCTAAGGGACAAACAGAATATGCTCACCTAATGAAGACTAGGCAAGAACTAAATGCTATGCTAACAAAAGAATCACAAAGGAAAGCCCTCTTACTTAGAAAGACATACTTTTATGAGAGTAACAGGGCAGGACCTTTTTTAGCAAAATTACTAAAAGCTCAAACTAGAGCCTCCCAAATAGATAAGCTCCACACCTCAGATAACAGACCTATATATGACAGCAAAGAAATAGCTAACCTCTTTGGTGATTACTATGCCAAGCTCTACAACTTGGATTCTGACACCTCTCCAGAGCACCAGAATCGAATGAGAGAGTATATTAAACAGGCTAATCTCCCCAAACTGACTCAAATACAAATTGACAAACTGGACAGCCCCATATCAAAACAAGAAATACTGAAAGTAATAAAAGAGCTCCCCACAGGTAAAAGTCCAGGGCCGGACGGTTTTACTAATATCTATTATAAGAAGTTCAGGCAAATTCTAGCTCCCCATCTATTCTCACTTTTTCACACACTTGACGAGACAAACAGTCTGCCCACAAACTCATTATTAGCGCATATAACTGTGATACCGAAACCAGGCAAAACACCAACGGATCCAAGCAATTACCGCCCAATATCGCTCCTAAACACAGATGTAAAAATATTAGGGAAGATACTATCACACAGACTTAATGAAATTATACAAGACATAATCCATACAGATCAGGTAGGATTTGTTCCTAGGAGAGAGGCTAGGGACAACACCATTAGAGTGTTGACCTTAATGAATTATGCCAAACAAAATAACATACCAGCGGTTCTATTAGCGACGGATGCCGAAAAGGCGTTTGATCGCATAAATTGGGGATTTCTAAAAGAAACACTCTTAACGATTGGCTTAGGTTCCGCAACAATATCACGAATATTTAGCCTATACACCCACCCTTCCGCCTAGATTAAAGTGAATGG
Source organism: Bombina variegata variegata (assembly GCA_905336975.1). Taxonomy (NCBI): domain Eukaryota; kingdom Metazoa; phylum Chordata; class Amphibia; order Anura; family Bombinatoridae; genus Bombina; species Bombina variegata. The sequence goes on from CAJPDP010377258.1 coordinate 7,195, forward strand.
AGTACTATCAGACACGTTCAAAATCAGCAATGGGACACGACAGGGTTGCCCGCTTTCCCCCACTCTATTTATATTAATGATGGAAGTACTAGCAGCTAGAGTTAGAACAAATCCAAACATCCAGGGAATAACCATAGGCCCGCATGATTTTAAAATTGCCCTATATGCGGATGATGTCCTTTTTACAATGACTTCTCCCTCACAGTCGATTCCTGCTACCTTGTCTGAAATCACTGAATTTGGTCGTTATTCAAACTTTAAGATAAATGTACAGAAATCAGAAATTCTTAACATCTCCCTTCCCCAACTAGCTTTTAGGAATCTATCATCCATTTGCCCTCTTCAATTTCAAATTAAAACATTGAAATACCTTGGTATTCAGCTATCCCCGGATAAAAAAGTTTTATTTGAGAATAATTATGCTCCCCTGTTACATAGCATATCGCGAGATTTACAACACTGGGCGACCAAGCCCATCTCATGGTGGGGAAGGATTCAGTGCATAAAAATGACAACTCTTCCAAGAATATTGTATATTTTGCAGACACTTCCTATGACCCTTCCAAAATGGTATCAAGCCAGACTACAAAAACACATTAACACCTTCATATGGGGAGTAAGTAAACCCAGGATCAATAAAGAAACAATGTACAGAACCCTAGCCAATGGAGGCCTGGGTGTCCCTTGTATATCAGTATACTTGGAAGCAGTTACACTACAGAGGGTATTAGACTGGCATGGAGCGAGGGAATCAAAGGCTTGGGTGGCAATCGATTCACATATACTGAGAGTCCCCAGGGTGGGAACACTATGTTGGATACCGAAACATCTAAGGCCCCCACAATGTATGAATCTAGAGATACACATCAAAGAAGGAGTACTGGATGCTCTAGAGATACACAGACAGATGTTTGATTCTTGGGACAAAATAACTGACACAAAACCGCATATTACAGGGATTAGATCCCCCCTGTTCCCTATCCCCACTAATGCAGAATTAATAGGGGGTTTGGACAGTGGACAACAACGTCTGACGGAATGGGGCTTCACAACACCATTAGTAGACTTTACACTGAATCGGAAACTTAAACCCAGGGAGGATATCAGAAATATTGCAAACGGTAATTATGCAAGATGGCTCAAGTACCATCAATTAGTTCACTTTATTCACACGTCCCCTCACAGAGCCGACTACCTGAGAGACCTGACAGCCTTTGAGCAATTGTGCCTCAAAGAAGAGACAACATTACACTCTCTATCACTTTCAAGAAAACTGTTGCAGACACCGCAAACCACACGGCTCCCCACATATACCAGCAAATGGCACAATGATCTGAACCTAGAAATAGGAACAGAGGACTGGATAAAGATATTTAAAAATACCAAAAAATCTTCCACATCCCCACAAATAATAGAGCTCAATATCAAAGTTCTGATGCGATGGTATTTGACACCGGCGAGGTTACATTCAATTTACCCAGGAGCGAGTGATAGATGTTGGAGAGGATGTGGGCAGAGAGGAAGTTATCTTCATATGTGGTGGGAATGTGACAGAGTCAGGCCATTGTGGGAAGGCATAGAGACACATTTTAGAAGAATACTGCCAGACAGTTTCAGACTGACACATAGCATAGCCTTACTTAATGACAAACCAAATATCACTTGTACATTGAGGCTCACACTACTGCAACTGGGACTAAACGGAGCTAAGGCCCTGATTGCACACAAATGGAAATCACCAGATACACCCTCTATACCAATATGGAGATTGAAAGTCTCTAGTCTCCTGTCCTCAGAGGAATATGGTTATTTGAAAAGACATAAATGAAACACCTTAGCTGACATATGCTTAATTTGGGAGGAATCATTACCACCATCGCAGAGACGATTAGTATAATAGACGAAGCTCCGGAGGTCCCCACCTATGTACCCTATCACCCCTTTCATACATTTTCTAAGGTTATGGTATTCTAGTTAGAGAAATATGTGAGATAGTGGATTCGGAGACAATTTATTTTGCACTAGTGAGCACAGGAAAATGCTGTGAAAATGTTATGTATTATTTTGTTTTATTTTATTTTGTTTAAAGTTATGTTCAATATCATCATCTGTACTACATATAATTCTGCAGACTTTGGAGTAATGTACGTTGAAAATTCACCTTGACTTGATGTCTGTATTGTTGTACGTTTTCCAATAAACAGATGTAATAAAAAAAATAAAATAAAAATAAAATCGTAGAATTAAATAAACAAACTAAAACAGTGTTAAGCAATTTTTAAACAACACAGGAGGCCAACATGGCCAAAGTTAACGCTAACACACTTTCACTATGGAGATCTACGATACCCGCATCTCAGAGGGGTAAATAGCGGTCCATGGCCCAGGATCGAGTAATATAATTCAGCCCACTCCCGTGGACAAACGAGCCTGAGTGTACCTATGGTTTCCTTCGCATGATGCCGAGCACAAAGCATTCTCTTCAGTTTGCCTTATGAGGATTCCTGTCCGTCGCCTGAACTCAGTTAGCAGAGGAGTTTTAAACGACTCATTCCATAACACTGGGAAGGTTGAGATCAGCTGAGACCTTACAGCCGTCCGCAGCTGTACAGAGTGGTCCAGTTTTTTGTTGCCGCGTTTCATCTCCATTGCAACACACTCAGTAATTCTTGCCACAGACAAGCAGGCTCTCAGATCGTAAGTTGTGGACAAATTATCCGAGATAGGGGTCGCAGCCTGCGCTGGGGGTAATGCTGGTGACGTGCCTGTCTGTGTCTGCAAAACAGGGGGGTGCGATGTAAGAGGGCCTTCAAGCTTAATCCATTGAGCCTCTGGGGACAAAATGTTGTCAGGTTTGCCTATGCATGAATATCGATCACCCACATGACAAGTTGTCTCAGCACCAGGTGTGTCTGAGAGCAATGATGCGGTGCTACTGTAAGTTATTGAGACGCCTGTGTGTTCGATGATCCGAATCGCTCCTGATACACCCCAGCTTCTTATGTCTTGCATCAGTATACATAGATTGTCACAGCTATTTAGCAAGTTTTCAAATTTAGGTAGGAAAATTGTGGACAATGTCACAGATATCTCTCTGTCGAAACCCATTACCTCGTGGGTGGTTAGGTGAATGTCGAGCTGAACTACTCCAACTGTATATTTGCTCAAAATGACTTTCCGGGGTAGAAGAGCTGGTATTACTTCTGTCTGCTAAATGTTCCCGGACAACTTGCTTGTCAAGGGAGAGGCAGATGGCTTGATTTGATGGCTGCAATAGTGAAGTTAAAAGAAGTTTTCCTCGGAGCTTCTGCAGTTTGCATCCATCTTGTAGGGCCGCCCACCGGAAGTCAGGGCACGCAATTTTAACTAATTTTCCAATTTACTTTTATCATCAAATTTGGTTTGGTATTCTTTGCTGAAAACTAAACTTGGGAAGGCTCATAAACTGATTCCCAAGCTGCTAGACAGTGCTAGATCATGTGTGCCATTTAGATATCATTGTGCTCACTCCTGTGGAGTTATTTATGAGTCTGCATGGATTGGCTAAAATGCAAGTCTGTCAAAAGAACTTAGATAAGGGGGCAGTCTGCAGAGGCTTAAATACAAGGTAATCACAGAGGTAAAAAGTTTATTAATATAGCAGTGTTTGGTTATGCAAGGGAATGGGTAATAAAGGGATTATCTATCTTTTTAAACAATAAACATTTTCAAGTAGACTGTCCCTTTTTTGAGTTTTGTCACAATCTTGCAACCTTTTATATTGCAAAATAAATAAACAGGGAGATCTGCAGGTGGGATTTTTAGAAAATTTGCCAGATCTGGTAAAGAAATTTCAGCTACTCCCATGGAACTACCCTGTTCAGGCCACTAACAGAGACAACTCATTTTAAAATAAGGAAAATAATAGAATGAATTTGAGTTTTAAATATGTATTTTATAGCTTTTTTTCATGTGCAGTGTAGTTTTATTGCAATTTTACTATGTCTTAAATATTTTTTTCCTGTGTCATTTCAATACAAACTTTAGTGTTTTTCAAAAACTATGATTTTTGTAGAACACACTTGTCTCAATTTTTTATTTGATTATACATTTTTTTATTTACTGTGTGCTTTTTCCCAATATTTAACTTATTCTTTTAATATGATTTTTTTGTAATGTATAAATTGCCTTTATTTTGTATTGTAATGTATAAATTGCCTTTACATACTTAAAAGCAGGGTGCACCCCTTTGTGAGATATGTTGTCTTCAAGGTACCAACAATTTTCTTTATAGAATTCCAGTAGGGGCTTCATAGTATTGGTGATATTTCTAAGAGAACTTCACAAGCCCAGAATTGTCTCTTACTGTCTTGTAATTTTAATGTAGTTTTGCTCAAATTGTTACATTATATTTAAACAGACTGAATATTAGATATAAACTTTGCTGTGTGAATGACTTTCCAGTCCAGATCCGGACCATTAAGAAGACTCTAGACGGCGGCCTATCTTACAGAGCTCTTCACACTCTCCTCCCCGGTAACCTGGGTTGTGCAGCTTAGTTATGGCTGTAAAGGAGGAGGAAATGTATCTAGTTATACAGACCTACTTGAAAGAATTTGAACTCCAGATGATCACTAGATTTGATAGCTTCTTATCCTTTACTGGGACTATAGCACAGAGTGAAGTCTCTGAGATAGATGAAGGTTAAGCATCCACTCCTGGTGAAATCACCCTACTGAGTTGCCAAGGAGAACCCTCTCGGTTTTTCTGTGTCCCTGCGTTAGGGGATGCTGCCATCCCTCTGGCAGGGGATGTAAAATAGCCAGAAAGAGGTCTCAATAGGGAAGGATATTCAACACGTACCTGCAGATCAATGTTGGTATATATGCTGCATAGTCTGTATTACTAAAAATGGAAAGCTAACTATTTATTTTTATCAGAGACTGACTCAGCTGTTGGCAAATTCCACCATTGGTTGCGGTGGTCAATAAGTGCCCTAACCATGAGTGCAGAGCCAATACACTATTGGGATATTCCCACAATGCTCATATGTTAGTGGATTGCTGTTTTGGATGCCTATACAACAGGAGGACTGTATGTATTCCTATGCCTGCAATATAGATGGAGTTGGGTGAAGTATTGTGGCAGAATGAGGGATTGCTATAGTTCTTATTGGAATCTACCTGTTTGCCATAGTGCTGAATCCCCTCTTAAGACGTATATATATATATATA
>CAJPDP010377499.1:0-11864 GCA_905336975.1 Bombina variegata variegata
ATTGAGAACTTGCATTGTGTGACTGTTTTAGGTTTTCCCAGGTTTTTGGAAGGGACCTTGACGTGGTACCCGGGCTTGTCCCATTTTGCCAAATGCGGTAACTAACCCTTCCAATTTTGCTTTAAATCTTAGCTGTGACCTTGTAAGTGAGTGCTGTACTTTCTCTGTGTGTTGTATTAATTTGTTTTGCCCCTACAAATGCCCCTTTAGGGGCAACGGGTATCTTAGGTTTTTTATAGTTAGGTATTTTTTATTTTGGGGGGTTGGGTGGCTGGGGGTTTATACTGTTAGGGGGTAATTTGTATTTTTTTTAAAGTAAAAGAGCTGTTAAACTTAGGACAATGCCCTACAAAAGGCCCTTTTAAGGGCTATTGTTGTTTAGTGTTAGATTAGGGGGGGTTATTTTGGGATGGCTTTTTTGTTTTTTATAGGGATATTAGATTAGGTTTAATTTGTTTGATTTTGGATAATTTTCGTAATTTTATTTTGTTTCTTTGTTATTTTGTGTAATGTTAGGTTTAGCGGTTAATAGTTTAATTTAGTTTGTCCCGATGTGGGGGCTGACGCTTAGTTTTGGCGATGTGGTTGGCCAGCGGTTTAGGAGTTAATATGATTATTTTAGTAGTAGGGATGTGGGGGGTTAGCAGTTTAGGGGTTAATAGCTGTATTTAGTGTTGGCGATGTGGGGGGACGGTGGGTTAGGTGTTAATAACTTAATTTAGTGTTGGCGATGTGGGGGACGGCGGTTTTAGGGGTTATTAGACTAGGGGTTTATTTTAGGGTGTTAGGTTTTTAAACAACTTTCGTTTCTCCATAGACTTCAATGGGGAATGCGTTAATGTAATCACCATTTCGCAATCGCAGGTGTTAGGTTTTTTTCCAACACTTTTTCTCCATTGATCTTTATGGGGGAAAACGTGCACAAGCACGCCAAGCCAAAACTTTTTTTTGGTGGGGTATAGAGCTTACCGCACCATACCGCACAAGAAAAGAATGTTTTTTTGTAACTTGTAATGGCTGTTGTATAGACATAGTGTGTATGCTACGACTATACCACAAAACTTGTAATCTCCCTCAGTATGAGCAGGGTGGTATTCTTTTGTTTTTTATTTGTATATTGAAATCCTGTAATATTACATATTTCTTGAAAACATTAACTGATAAACTACTTAACTGACAGTGTAAGAAGCTTTATGTGTCATAGAATTTGCAGATTTTCTTATTAATAGAATACATTGAAAAAGAATGATTGCATAATTATTTCAGTCTTCTAAAAGTGAATCATCATATTGTCACATGTTATCGAGTATTGAAATAGCAGAGTCAAGATAGCATCTTGTAAATAGCAAGGATGTCACTTTTAGCTTGCAATCTAATTGAACATCAGATATTTCCCAGGTGGTTTTGGTTGTCTGTGAAAAGTCAGCAGTGACAGTGAGCTTCTTCATTTGTAAATGTAATTTCAACTTGTCTACTGATTGTGTATTGTGATCATACAGTAGTATTGATTGCAAATGAGACATCATAGAGCTATGATAAGAAAGTGACAGCCAGTGAATTTCATTAAAAGGACATTTAACACTATAGTTTTTTTTCTTCAATGTACTAAGAGCATTGCAGTTCATAGGTATTTAGGTATATAGCTAGGTGATAATACTGCATGAAAGTCATTGGTACACCCCAAGCATGGTACCTATAATAATATTTATGAATGTCAATTTACTCAACACATTGCAGAAAAATATAACTTGACTTTCCCATTAAGTTATATTATTGAAGACTATACTTTTCTCATCACCATGTACCATGTTTGGTATGAGAAAACATTTTATTATATAAAAATGGTTATTTTAATTCAAGGGATATTAAATAGCAAACTGTTCTAATGGTATATATTTTATTATTGCTTGAACAGAACTATATGATTATCCTCTGAATAGGAGATAAACTTATGCAGTCAGCCCCAGAACTGCTAGACAAGATTTGACCATAAGGCAATCATGAACAGATATGTGAACAGCCGCCAATTACCAGCTGTATTCAGTTGAGGACCAGCAGTACATTTATGCTCTAGATCTGACTTTAACTTTGTGATTAATTTTTTTGGGATGGGCAAACACACTGGCCTAGAATCAGTAAATGGGGGGTAGAAATTTTCCAATTTATTTGCTCAAAAATTGTGGTATTCATAAATATTTGTATTTGCCCTCTCATTACAGTGAGTTCTGTTTCATTTTAACCAATGCCCACACATTTTGCAACCAATCACTTCTTGCAAGAACATATGCATAGATTAATTTATAGCGACATCACAGCATCACAAAACAGCCTTCAAAAATGACTATATATATATATATATAAATGTTTGTGTGTGTGTGTGTGTGTGTGTAAAACAGTCCACTCTACCATATGCACAATAGAAACAATTTTCAGCTATGAAATAACAAGACATGACCCTGAGACAAGATGCTTCACAAGGGCAATTGTTTTGTTTTATTTTTATTTCCACATACTGCATTGATTTTCAGGTGAAAAATATGGAGCGTGCCTGCATATGGATCGTACCTGGATATGGAGCGTACCTGCATATGGATCGTACCTGGATATGGAGCGTACCTGCATATGGATCGTACCTGGATATAGAGCGTACCTGCATATGGATCGTACCTGGATATGGAGCGTACCTGCATATGGATCGTACCTGGATATGGAGCGTACCTGGAGAAGGCTCTGGAACCCTAGCCTACAAATCGTTCTATCCAGCGAGACTAATAAAACAGACATGCAAACCCTATTTGCTACCATGTTTGTTAAGTGATGCGGTTGCAGTTATTGTTTTTCTGCTTTGCTAGTGGTTCTTGTTCGGTATGCAGAATATCATGTATTGGGGCATTTAACACAGCTATATATATTAATTGCAGCCTAACAAGTTTCCATTAGACTAGCCCAAAGTTCTCCACAAGCAGAAGCACATTAACACAATGCTTTAGTAATATGTATTTTCTTTTAAAAAAGACGATACATGGATTTAACAAAATAAATGCTCAATTTCCCTTTAATAATTAAAAAATTTTACATTTTCCTTTTCACTCATTTTCAGATTTTATAACACTGTGCTAACATATTCCATTTAATTAAAATCTATTAAAGTATGTTTTCTTTCTATAGATGTAGTCACTGTGGATAAATCGAAATGTCAAGAGCATTGCTTTTTTTTTTAGAAACATCAATGTAGGCAATAAAAAAAAATGTAATTTGTGTATTTTTTATGTTCTAAATCTTTCTGCTTCTAGCATTCTTTGTTTATAATAGTGTATTCCATAAGAAATAAGGATGTATTGTGTTCTGCAGGCATGAACAATTTTATTGATCAGTAGATTGTAGTGTAGCAGTCATTCTTCTATTTACAAGGTCTCAAACAAAACTTATGCTATGTAGGTCATTGCTTTAAATAAAAAAGTCTTAACTTTTCTCTAACTGTAATGATTCCATGTATTGAATGTTTTCAACAGCCAAAACTACTATTCACTTAATGTACTTTTTCCTGTGTAGAAATGTTAACATGTTTGAAATATCTAGTCTATGTTTACTTAGAACATAAAGTTGTTGTAAGTATATGCTCTATTTTCTTTTTGTACTATTGGTTGGATATAGCTATGTGGTATACTCTGCAAAGGAGGCTTAACATATACAAGACAACTTGAAAATAGTTAACGAGAAATAAAAAATTAAGCAAGACAACCGTGTTAGTTTTAAAATTGTGAAACGCAACCAGATACTTCAGATGAGCAAAAGAGCCTTTAAAAATTATGCATGCTGGGCATAAGGCTAGGTTAAAAACCCTGACCAATCTTCTTGACTGCCCCAGAACGTACCCAGACAGCCCCTCGGAACACCTTTCATACTATCTAGTGAGACTACTTTTACCATAGCAAAACAGACATACCACTATTTTACAATCACAGACATTTACATAGTGATAGTGATTCCTAAATGTTGTGGTTGTAACTATTGCTTTTGCATGTTGCTAGCAGTTTGTGCTTAATGTGTGACATATGTATTGGTCTCCTCACACAACTATTAGTTAATTATTATTTTTTGTTTTTGTTTCATCTGTTTATTAAGAAGACACATGATAATATGATAATACAGACTTCGAGACAAAACTGAGAAAAACAGTAAACAGTTAAACAGTTAATGAGCATTTCTCTCAAAGTCTGTGTACTTTCACTTATTACAGATGATGATATCTAACATAACTCGAATATAACAAAAATACCAATCAACGTTTTGTGCTCACTAGTGAAAAATTATTTGTCTCTAAATCCACTTTCCACAGCATGTCGCAATCCAAATGTCTAAAGTTGTCCCTAATTTTCAGAATGGAAAGTTTCAGAACGGAAAGTTTCCTCCATTGAACGGCCTATACTTAAAGTACTAATTTGAACGTCATGAGAAAACTAATATAAGTGAGTCGGGACCTCCAGGACTTTGCTTATTATACTGATCTTCTCTGCAATGACAATAATGATTCTTCCCATAGGAAGCGGATGTCAGCTATGGTGTTTAATTTTTTCCTCTTTAAATAGCCGTATTCCTCCAGAGATAATAGGCTTGTGACTTTTAATCTCCATATTGACATGGAGGGTATATCTGATGATTTCCATTTGTGTGCAATTAGGGCCTTAGCTCCATTTAATCCCATTTGCAATAGTGTAAGCCTCAGTGTGCAAGTGATGTGCGGTTTGTCATTGAGTAGAGCAATTTTATGGGTCAGTCTGAAACTGTCTGACAGTATTCTCTTAAAATGTGCCTCTATACCCTCCCATAGTGGTTTAACCCTGTCACATCCCCACCACATATGCAAATAATCTACCCTCTGCCCACAACCTCTCCAGCATCTATCATTCGCTCCTGGGTAAATCGAACACAGTCTCACTGGTGTGAGGTACCAGCGCATCAGAACTTTAAAGTTAAGTTCTATTATTTGTGGAGATGTGGAGGATTTTTTTGTATTTTTAAATATCTTTACCCAGTCCTCCATTTCCAACTCCAGACCCAAATCCCTATGCCATCTAGTAGTGTATGTGGGAAGCTGGGTGGTCTGGGGTGCCTGCAACAGTTTTCTTGAGAGTGACAGAGAGTGTGGTGTTATTTCATTTCTGGTGCACAATTGCTCAAAGACAGTTAGGTCTCTTAAATAGTCTGTCTTGTATGGTGATGTGTGAATAAAGTTGGCTAACTGGTGATACTTAAGCCACTTTGCATAATTACCATTTGCTATATCTCTTATACCCTCCCTGGGTTTAAGTTTCCGATTAGAGATAAAGTCTACAAGTGGTGTTGTGAATCCCCATTCCGTCAAGCGTTGCTGTCCACTATCCAGTCCCCCTATCAGTTCAGCATTGGTGGGAATAGGAAATAAGGGGGATCTAATCCCCGTAATATATGGTTTTGTTGCAACTATTCTATCCCAGCGGTCAAATCTTTGTCGCAAGATATGAGAGTCCATGGTCACCCAAGCCTTCGAATCTCTCGCTCCATGCCAATCTAACACCCTCTGTAATGTTACTGCTTCCAAGTATATCAATATACAGGGGACACCTAGGCCTCTATTTGCTAAGGTTCTATACATAGTTTCCTTATTAATCCTGGTTCTACTAACTCCCCATATGAATGAGTTGATTTGTTTTTGCAATCTGGCTAGATACCATCTTGGGAGGGCCATAGGAAGCGTCTGTAAAACATATAATATCCTTGGAAGAGTAGTCATTTTGATACTTTGAATCCTCCCCCACCAGGAAATGGGTTTGGTCGCCCAATTTTGTAAATCCCGTGTTATTCCATGCAGCAGGGGAACGTAATTACTGTCAAATAGGACTTTTTTGTCGGGGGATAATTGTATACCTAAGTATTTCAGCGTTTTGGGTTGTAACTTAAGAGGGCAGATGCTTGATAGGCTTCTGAATGCCTGTTGGGGTAAAGAGATGTTAAGGATTTCTGATTTCTTTAAGTTTATCTTAAAATTTGAGTATTGGCCAAATTCAGCAATTTCAGACATTGTGGCTGGAATCGATTGTAAAGGGGAAGTCATTGTGAAGAGAACATCGTCCGCATATAGGGCGAGTTTAAAATCATGAGGACCTATTTTTATTCCCTGAACCTTTGGGTTTGCTCTAATTCGGGCTGCTAGCACTTCCATCATTAATATAAATAGGGTAGGGGAAAGCGGACACCCCTGTCTCGTCCCATTATTGATTTTGAACGTGTCGGATAGTACCCCGTTTGCTTTAATCTGGGCCATAGGGTGGGTGTATAAGCTAAATATTCGTGTAATTGTTCTAGGTCCTAGACCTATCGCTAAAAGTGTTTCTTTTAAGAATCTCCAATTTATGCAATCAAACGCCTTTTCGGCATCTGTCGCTAGTAGAATTGCTGGTATGTTATTCTGTTTGGCATAGTTCATCAGAGTCAACACTCTGATGGTGTTGTCTCTTGCCTCTCTCCTGGGAACAAAACCTACTTGGTCAGTGTGTATTATGTTATGTATGATTTCATTAAGTCTTCTTGACAGTATTTTCCCTAGTATTTTTATATCTGTATTTAGCAGAGAAATTGGGCGATAGTTACTTGGGTCTGTGGGAGGTTTACCTGGTTTTGGTATCACGGATATATGCGCCAATAACATACTTGTGGGCAGGGTTTTTGCCTCATCAAGCGTGCGAAACAAAGAGAAGAGGTGGGGAACTAATATTTGCTTAAACATTTTATAATAGATGTTCGTGAAGCCGTCCGGCCCTGGGCTTTTCCCAATGGGAAGCTCCTTTATTGCTGTCAAGATCTCTAGTTTAGATATGGGGCTATCCATTTTATCTATTTGAGTTTGGTCTAGTTTGGGGAGATCAGCCTTTTTGATGTACTCTCTCATTAGATCTAAATGCTGTTGAGTATCGTTTTGATCCAGATTGTATAGCTTGGTGTAAAAGTTACCAAAGAGGATAGCTATTTCTTTGCTGTCATATATAGGTCGGTTGTCTGGGGTATGAAGTTTATGTATCTGGGAGGCTTGGGTTTGAGCTTTTAGTAATTTTGCTAGGAAGGGTCCTGTTCTATTGTTCTCATAAAAATATGTCTTTCTGAGTGAAAGTGCTTTTCTCTGAGATTCTTTTGTTAAAATAGAATTTAGTTCTTGTCGAGTCTTTGCCAGGCAAGCATATACTGTCTGATCTGTGGGTCTGTTTTGGTGTTGTAGTTCTAATCGGTGGATTTGAGATGTTAGCTTATGAACTTCTGTATTGTAAGACTTCCTCCTGTGAGCTGAATGTTTAATGCATTCCCCCTAATTACCGCTTTGTGTGCCTCCCACAAACAATCCGGGGTCGTCTCCGGTGTTTGATTAGTCTGGAAATATTCTATTAATGTTTTACGAATGGGTTCTGCTGTGGAGGGATAATGGAGTAAAGAATCATCCATTCTCCAAATGAATTGTGTGTGTGACTTGTTTGGCCAGCTCAATTGCATAAGAACTGCAGAATGATCCGACCAAACTGTGGGCAGTATGTCTGCTTCCTTAAGTTGTGCTATGTATGCCCTGTCTAGATAGAGGTGGTCGATACGTGTATATACTGACCATGGGTGAGAGTAGAACGTGTAATTCCTCTGAGTGGGATGTAGAATACGCCATGTATCAATTAGCCCCAGGCTTTCCACACATTTGAGGACTGCGTTAGGGGGTCTCGAGTCAGAGAGGGGGCAACCCGTAGAGGTGTCTAATTTTGAATCTATTGTTACATTCATGTCTCCTCCCAGTATCAGTAGTCCCTTCTTATGTTCCACAACCAGGTCCAGAAGACGTTTATAGAATTTATGTTGTCTGCTGTTGGGGGCATAAACATTTACAAGTGTGATTGGTCTGTTGTAGAGTAATCCCACTAAAATTAGAACTCTACCCTCAGCATCAGTGATCTTATTTAGTAATTGGAAGTGTAGTCTCTTGTGAATTAATATTCCCACTCCATTTTTCTTAATGTTATGTGAGTGAAAGTACCCCGTTGGGAAGTCCCTGGATCTGAATTTGGGCTCTTTCTCAGCTACAAAGTGAGTCTCCTGCAGGAAGACTATGGAGTCCCTGTGTTTCGCTAATGTCCTCAGGGCTATGGAACGCTTTGTGGGAGAATTTAGCCCTTTAACATTTTGTGATATTATAGTGATTGTAGGGTCAGCCATATTCATGTCGTCTATTATGTGTACAGCAATGTTTAAGTTGTCTTACCTGTTCTGTCCCGGAGGTCCCTTCCCAGTGATAAGGGGCTATGAAGTAGAGGTGAATACACAGTGAAGCGGATAATTCATACATATTTCCATCAATAGGTATACTAGTGAATGTGAGCACAAAAATAAAACACATATTTAAACAGATAATAGTATAACATGGTAATCTAACCTTTGCTTTAACCAAAAGAGCTGTCACATGACACAGCGACCAAATCAGCAAAATAGCATAACTGACCGCTGCACTCATGCTCAAATCTGAACTGCGGGGGGTAGTAAGCACCTTATGATGCCAGTCTACCTAGGTGGGCTACTTGAAAAATAAACATAACATTTTTAAGTAACAACTATTCAGAATTATTATCCCTGCTCTCCAACATAATGAAACATATAGTAATACTTATTCCTTCATAATGGGTACAGGTGTCATAGTTCAAGATGGNNAGATGGTTTTCTCCTCTTCTTTGCAACCAGAGACCATTCTTTGCGCTTTGGCTTGGGGTCAGATGTTTTTTGTGTGCTTTGGTCTTGTCTGTCGTCCAAAAGTTTCGGGAGGGATGGAGGTGGGATGTTCAATTGTTTGCAGAATTGGTCCAAATCTTCTGCATCTTTATACACGTAGGTCTTGTCGTCCTTGTTGACTCTAATTGAGAAGGGGAACCCCCATCTATAGGGTATATTCAAGTCTCTCAAGTGTAGTGTTAAGTATCTTGCTTCTTTTCTTTTTGCCAATGTTATAGGGCTGAGGTCTGCAAAGATCTGAAGAGAGTCCTCCCCAAAAGTTATTGGTGTTTGTCTCCTGGCCGCCTGTATTATCTTTTCTTTGTCCGAATATTTATGGCACCGGAGTATAATGTCTCTGGGAGGTGCTGTATTTGAGGGTTTAGGCCTTAGCGCTCTATGCGCCTTATACAGGCTGATTCTCTCTTCCCCTTCAGCTCCCAGCAGAAATTTAAACAGATTTTGGAGGTATGAAGAGATCTGGGCAGGCTGAATATCCTCGACACTCCGCGTATCCGTAGGTTTTGGCGGCGACCCCTATTGTCGAGGTCCTCCACCTGTTCTTGCAACTGTATGACCGTTGAGTTCAGGTGTTGCAATTCAATGGTCGTGGACATGGCAAATTGCGTGTTTTCTTCGACCTGCTCCTCCATTTGTATAACTCTGTTCCCCAGATCTGCTACATCCTTTTTAATATCTGCCAGCCCTTCTTTTATTACCTTGCTGACCTGCAGCATAAATGAGGAGAAATCTTTTTTAGAGGGCAAAGCTTTCAGATCAGCCCTAGTAATGCCCCCAATAAAGTATTCTCACAGGGTTTGAAAAAATTATTCAACTTTCCACCATTTATATGAGGCCCTTTGGGGTTTTTGTCTATGCGGTGTGGGCGTTTGTTTGCCATTGTGAAGTCTCTGATTGTTGCTAATGATTTTCCCTCTGGGCTCTACACCAAATGTAATGACGCAGCTTTTATTTCCCAAAGACACTGCCACTTTCTAACAGTCTGTGCTCAGTTTAGACCGTGTTAAACTGAACAGGCCCACTAATTTGCTATGTGTTCCCCTGTTTCACTTTGGTAATTATTTATTACAAGTGTTTTAATGTCCATAAGTAGCTGGGGGTTTTCGTTAATGGTGCCGTTTCTCTCACCCTGTGTGCCCTCCTGTTGCTCTTTCTTCTGAGATCTCTCCCCTGGTTATCCACCAAACTCGAGCCGTATCTCCTAGCTCACACACTTTATTACACTTTCTGGATCAGCTTAGACCTGAAGGCCGCCACCCACGAGGTGATTTCTTGAGGCTTGCTGCCGTGTGAGTTAAAACGAGTAAAGTCGGTCAGTATTGCGAGCTTTCGACCTCCGTTTTCTCCTGTCAGCTCTACGGTCATCCAGTCACCTGCTAAGAGTCCTTGCACTCTTGATCGCTGTCTTGTAAGTTGTTTTTACAGCCCATCTGGTAGAGCTGTTACGGAGCTCTAAACAATTGCGGCCATGTTCTTTGACGGCCGGATCCGCCCGTTAATTATATTAATATATTAGTATTATTAACGGCAGTAACACCCACTAATAAATCTGTTGATAATATCTATGAAATGACACTCAATAATAAATTTCACACATCTTGCTTTTACAATGAGGCCCCTTGGCAACCTCGCAAGCATCTATGGATATAGGCTTTTGCAGGGATTAAAATTTTTTTTTTATTTGAGTATAAGTATAACAAGAAAAAGCTGTAAACCATTAGAGATTTTTTTTTATATTGCAGCTTTATGTCCCTTTAATATACAAATTTGGAGTGTAGCTTCTAAAGCATTACAATACAATTCACAGTTTGATTAAAACTCATTTCAAGATTATTTTTTCAATAATTTGCATAGCTATTACTAAAAACTGGTCTTCTATCTGAGCCACTAAATACTAGCTAAGAATTAACAGGCTGTTGAATGTTGAGGATAAAATGCATAGTTCATTTCACATTTATTTTTATGCCTTTTTCTTGCCAATAGATGACAGATTGTTCCTGAGACCTACATTTGTTTAATGCTCCCTCACAGACTGATACATTTTTTCCTGCTGATTTTTAACGGAGAGGAACATGTTTTGCACGTGCCCTAAAAGATAGATAAGCTTTCCTCTGAAAATGATGATTGCCAGCTCACCCCCATGGTGCAGATGTGAAACAAGGAAAGCTTATTTTCCAATCTGACTTCTAGCTTCTATTTGTATCTGTCATTCCACACTGCCAACCATTAGGCTATCACCTTGCCTTTTGGAAATCTGCCTACTTACAGGATATCTATTTTCTGTCACTCATGAATCAGGACAATCTAGAGCAATGTCAGCAAATTCCCTTATGTAATTTGCTTTTTTTTTTCTTTCTCTGAAAGAGGCCTTCACATTATGGCCTTGTAAGAATCAAACTCTGATAGCATAGAAAATAAATGTTATATTTGTTTGGTCTCTCTTAAAATAAAATTACTTACATGCATAGATGTAGCCTATATCTTATTTGCTATGACTGTAATGCCCCTTCCATCCCACATATAACAGCTATTAAGCACTAAGTGGATCACAATCTTTAAGAAAAGCTTATCAAACTATCTACGAAAATCCCCATAGATTGTGACCAACACCAACATATTTTAAAATTATTCAATATTATAATTTTTAAGTAAAATGTACAAGGTTTTTCAAATGAAAACCAGCCCTTAAAAAATCCTGATAGAAACCATTTTCCTGGTGACCTTTTTTGTACCTAATTAAGGACAGAAATAATTGAGCTTGTACTCTAATGTCCCTTCATGGCTTTTTAAACAGACATTACACTTCATGTTTTAATCTCTCTGTGAAGTGTTTAATTAAGGAAAATAAAACAGCATTAAAATATACATTCATTATTTATATTGCCCACATTTTAATTTTGTTTTAGTTCAATTTTGTCCAGAGAGGTTAGAAAAGATCCACCATCCTTAAGTATGGTGACATTAACCTGTGCCTGAAATAGTCTGTACAATGATTGGCTAACTTAAAGTAACTTATTTGTCTTTGTGCACGTAAAAGATGGCATTATAAAACATTAATTTCTTTCATGTAA
>CAJPDP010377539.1:1076-12276 GCA_905336975.1 Bombina variegata variegata
ATTTTGGCTGGAATATCCCTTAAATGATGGGGATAGAATCCCAGGTGTTCAGTGGGTGGCGTGGGTTGGCCTTGGGGAGTGGCTAGTCTGCTGTATGGCTAGTATTTTTGTATTGTGGCTAGTCTTTTTGTAGTGTTGCTAGTCTGTTTGTGGTGTTGCTAGTCTGTTTGTATTGTGAGTAGTCTGTTTGTAGTGTGGCTAGCCTATTCCCTTGTTGCTTGCTAGTCTGTGCAGTGTGGCTAGTTTGATTGTGGTGTGGCTAGTCTGTTTGTGTTATAGCTAGATTGTTTGTATTATGGCTAGTCTGTTTGTGGTGTGGCTAGTTTGTTTGTTGTGTGGCTTGTCTGTTTGTGATGTGGTTAGCCTGTCTGTATTGTGGCCAGTCTGTTTGTATTGTGGCTAGTCTGTTTGTGGTGTGGTGTATCTGTTTGTGGTGTGGCAAGTCTGTTTGTGGTGTGGCTAGGCTGTCCAGGGTCATATTTAGATGGGATGGGAAGGGACAATATCAATGAGTGAATATTTTCTCTTCATACTCATCAACCTTATAGAATGGGATGCTTTTGCACCCCTGTGCAGCCCAATAGAAATGACCTGGTAACTGGCTGTTGGAAGCTTTGTATTAGATAAGTTGTAAATTCTTAAAATGGTTTCCTAAATTTTTGACTAAAAGAATGTTCAAAATCATTTTAACCTAAAAACAATAACAGTTAACACAACAAAAATATACTTATCATTTTAGTTGGAGGGTACGCAAGTATATTATTGTAACATTAGAGAAACTGGTAAATGTCTGAGTGTAAACACAACAGTCACAGAAAAACTAATTACATTAAACAATGCCCCCCATTCTTGTATAAAAAATTTGCATACAAGCTGGTGTGTATTTTCCTGTTAATTTTTTTAATTTTTTTGCATTTTCTAAGTCATTTAAATTCATTAGAATAATTGTCATTTAAAGGGACTCTGTACACTAGCTTTTGTTGTATAAATATTTTATAGATGATCCATTTACATAGCCCATCTGGGAGTGTTTTTGTAACAATGTATAGTTTTGCTTATTTTTTAATAACATTGTGCTTATTTTCCGACTCATAACCTAGTCCCAAAGTATAAGATGTATACTCAAGTCTACAGATTCCTGCTATCCTGTTTATGTAATGAGTTGTTTCATATTCAGGGGAGGGAGGAGGGGGATGGGCCTCTCTTCCGGCTTTTTCTGCTTCTTTCAGTGAGTGTAACAGCCTAAACTCATCCACAGTGCTAAACTGGGAGCTTTTAAGTAAGTTTTTAAAAGGTTTTATACTGGATTTTTACATCAGTATCTGTGCATAGTGTTCTTTATAGTAGTGCTATTACATGTAGTTATATTACAATTGGTATATTCTGTCCCTTTAAGGGCCAAATTACAAGTGGCGCATTATTTAGCACTTTCGCTCACAGGAAAACACTGCCAGAAGTAAACTTTGAACGCGTGCAGGTTAGCGTGCGTATTACAAGTTGAAAGTAAAATGTTTGTGTGCGAGCAAAAGCTGACGCGCAATAACTTGAGGACTTCAGATTTAGTGACCATGCTTACTCCTTATCCCCCATAGACTTAGATGGAAAACTCAATGAATATATATAAGTATAGGTATATACAGATATGCATAGGAATATATATACTAAAATACATAGAACATTTTCCCCTACGTAAAGAACATTGGAATGTAAAATATTTACAGTACATACACAGTAAAACACACTATTAAATAGCAAAGTTTATTTTAAATGATTTTTCTTGTTTTCAGGTATTCGAGTGGAAAGGGCTCCAAAGAATATATACATATGTATATATCTGTTTATATATGTGGATACTTATGTATATACATATATACACATATAAACATAAATACACATGTATACACATATATACATACATACACATGTATATGTATGTATATATACACAATATAGCTCTTTCCAGTCAAATACCTTCTCATATATCATATACCTTTTAACCATTTATTTTTTTTATTTGTGTGAATGATTTTTATTAGATATTATGGGGCCGATTTATCAATTTCTGGCGGATATAATACGCTGTAGCGTATCATGTCCACCAGACATGGCTAAATGGTGACAGCATAAGCTGTTGGTATTTAACATTGCACAAGCAGTGCTAGTGAACTGCTTGTGCAATGCTGCCCCCTGCAGATTCGCAGCCAATCGCGAATCTGTGGCCGCTAGCAGGGGGTTTCAATCAACCTGATCGTATGCGATCGGGCTGATTGATGTCCGCAGCCTCAGAGGTGGCGGATGAGTTAACGAGCAGCGGTCTTAAGACCTAAAGACTGGCGTGGAAACAGCGGCGGATGAGTTAAGGAGCAGCGGTCTTAAGACATAAAGGCTCGAGCGGAAACAAGGGTATTTGGCCCCATTCGGGCCATAAAAAATCGGTCCCTATATATATATGAGTGTAACACTTTATTTTAATGTATTTATGTTATGTCTGATGCAACTTTATTTAGCACTAGCCCTTTACGCGAAGTCTTCAGTCATGCTAGCGCGACAAGCACAAATTTAGTTTGTGCTTGTGCGGTCGCAATTACTTTCAACTTGTAATACACGTGCAAGTTAATATAGGCGCAACACTTCAATATTGCAGGCTCTAATGTTAATGTGCCTCTTGAAATCTAGCCATAAATAAGTCAAACTGTTCAAATTTTACAAGGCCAGATTGGCCTACCAGGACACCAGGAGATTTCCCGGTGGGCTGCAGCAGAAGGGGCTGGCCAGCTACAATTTAAGGGGGTGGGGCTGGTAGAGAGGCAATGTAGCTGGATCACCTCTCTTCTCCTCTGAGTTATACATATTAAGGTCATAAAGTATTTCCTTACAAGTTTTATTTCCTAGACCGTGTACCATTTTAGTAGCCCTCCTTTGAATGGTTTCTAGTGTCTACCCGAATCACACTGTGACACAGAGTGACACACTGTTCTGAGTGTCTTCTCCAGATCACATTATGGATAATTATTTTCATGCTGTCAAAGGGATATTGGGGGCCTATATAAAAAAGTCTGGCATTTATTTTATAACTAATATAATTTAATTCTGATAAAAAATAATATTGGGAGAATGGGTATCCCTTGAGAGAAATTCTTTTTATTTCCAATCTGGCCCTGAAGTAACATAAGTGATATAACAGGAACACTAAGCACTAATTACATTTTTAAGCATTATTTTGAGGTTAATCTCCACCTCCCTCTATTCATAGGGTGCTACCATATTGAAATCTGCTTTCACTGCATTCCAGTGCTTGTGTGTTTGCACGTGCACAGCAACTCTTTCAGATACCTGCAGTGTAAGCTAGCTTCCAAAATAGCCACACCAATCATTAGAATGAGGTATATAAAATGTATTTATTGTTTAATGGCCTTTTAAATACACATAGGATATAGAAAACAAGCTTTTCATAGACCTTTTCAGGTTATTTGGCAAACCTTCAATATAAAAGTAAAACATGATATCTGTTGACCTTTGATGGGTGTATCAAGAAGAGAGCCACAACACACCACAGCACATGGTTTTGGATATAAAGCCTAAGTGATGGTTAATCTGAGCATTTAAAAAACGCTACGATTTACCCTCACTAAAAATAGCGTTTCATTGATCATTTAGTGAAAAAAGGGTGCTAAACTCACCCTGTCTGTGCTGCGGCAGCTCGCTAAAGTCAGAGCCTCCGGCCACCAAAGAGGTGATGTTTTCACCTCTAAACCAATAGCCGTGCTAGCATACAGAACACTGTCAGATGACAAGCATTGCTATTGGTTTAGAGGTGGAAACTTTACCTAATTGAGAGAAAAGCTCTGTGCTGTGGCAGCCTGGAAGCTCTCGCTTTAGCGAGCTGCCGCAGCACAGACAAAATAAGTTTTCCACCCTTTTTGTACTAAATGATCAATGAAACTACAGATTATTTTTAGTGATGGTAAATTCTAGCGTTTAATTATTTTAGATCTACCCATTGAAGAGAAAGGTGATTTCTTTTTGTAAACTACATTTCACTACAAGTATTTTCTTTTTATCTTAGGGTAATACATTTGTTGTACTAAACAAGAAGTTATAAAATACTTATAAAGTATCAATATTTTTTCTTTATTGACAATTGGCAATAAGGACATTGTTTTCTTTTACTCCTGAATACAAAGCAATTAGTGGATATTAGTTTAAAATGACTAAGCTGTTATTTATGTATTTTGTGTTCTGAAAAGAAAATTATTTATTTTATATTCCAGAAATATAAAAAGTGAGTTGGATCACTGTCATCATATATGTATATTTTGCCTGTCAACTAAGTTATATCTTTCAGGAACATTAAGTTTACTTACAACTTTCATATTTAATAAATATAAGCTGATACTAAAATAAAAGACTATATCATGTCTCATTTGAGTAAATATGAAACCGTATATACCTTAAAGCATCACTATATTATGAAAAGGTAGTTTACATTGGGAAATTCATTGTTATGCTTTTTTTCCCTCTTTGTTTGTTGTTGGGGGGGTTTTCCGGATACTTAAAGCTGGCCTTTCAAAGTAGATATCATTACAGATATCATTAAAGTCTTATTTTTTGTTTGAACCAATATAAAATCTTGTATTTCTTAAAGGAACAGTAAATATTGACTTTTAAGTTTTTAATGAATTCTGTGTTCCCTGATCATACCCTTGATGTCAAAGCTGCCTTGATTAAGTTAAAGTAAAGTAATTACAGAAAGCCTTTTCTGCCTACCCATCAGCCCAGGCTTCTTTTTTCTGTTACTGTTCAGTGGGCGGTACAGCCAATCAGAACCCTACTGACCACTCTTACCACTGTCCACGACAAAGTCTTGTACTTGGGCAGATCCTTCTCCACTCTATACAACAAAGTGGCTAAGTCTGAACAGCCATCAGTGGGATTCCTGGTCCCCTCATTGATGATATGATGATATATTATTTTAGCTACTATTTCAAAGTACAACACTGCAACAAGCTGGAATAAGCTAAGTGTAAGCCAGGGGCAAGCTGAGACCAACCAGAGCCCCCAAGTAAAAATTAAGGAGTAGCCCCCCCACTTCCTCCGCCACCCTGCTCCCTTTGGCTCGTCCCACCACCTATGCCTTTAACTAATAGCCACTGCAAAACAATGTATTGTATACAAACTACATGACAGTGGCTAGCCTTGCTGTCTGCAGACAAGCCCATATTGGCTCCTACAAATAAGACCAATAGTGGGTGGAGTTTGGCTATCAAAAAACTATTGCAGCAAACAAGATGTTAATTTGTTTTAACATTTAGACTTAGCTGATATGTTATTCTCTAGCAACACAACAGAAATGTATTTTAATTATTAGGTGTTGACTTTCCCTTAAAGTACTTTAAAGAAGCTTACACATCATGGAGTATGATCAGGGAACTCTTAAAGGCATACACAATTATCCACAAATCATTAGAATTTTATAAAAGTTTGTTATACCATCCCTTTAAAGCCCACACCTCACTGGTTTTGAACACCAGACTTAAAGGAACAGTAAAGTCAAAATTAAACTTTCATGATTCCGATAAAGCTTGCAATTTTAAAAACTTTCTAATTAATTTAATTAATTTAAATCTAGTTTATTTTGTTTTCTTGGTATCCTTTGTTGAAAAGCATACCTAGGTAGGCTCAGGAGAAACAATTCACTACTAGGAGCTAGTTACTTATTACTGCTTGAACATATATTCCTCTTCAATCAGAAAAGGCTTAGTATGCCTAATGTTCATTAAATAATATATAGCTCATGTGCTGCAGTGCACGGAAGACAGGTTGCAAAATGTTCACAACATACTATGAAGGAATAACACCAATAGAGATCAGAGTTTTAAAATCAATATTGTGGAACCCTTAAACCGTTAAACTTACTGCATCTTCTTAGGTGATAGCTCGGTCAGTCCCTTCACCGTACCGGTGGTGCCTTGCACAATCATGGGATCCTTTAACCTTAGATATTCACCAACGCTAAAGACTTTCTTTTCATGGATGCTTCGGTTGTGAACCAAACTTGCAGCCCGTACGAGGTTCAAATTAGACTGCTTACTTTGTGCACGCCCCACGCCCAATGCAAAGCTTAACCTCATTACCGTTTGTATCGTCACTGAGATGGCCTGGATAAGAAAGACAAGCTCCTCTCTGCTCGTCATTAATTAATCCAAATGGACAAATTTCGCCAGGCACCAAGAATAAGATAAACTATTTATTCCATGAATAAAAGAACAATGTACACAGGTACACAATATAGGTCTGACGCATTTCAGCTGTCTACTGTACCGTATTCATACGGCACACTGGGCAGCCGAAACACGTCAGACCTATATTGTGTACCTGTGTACATTGTTCTTTTATACATGGAATAAATAGTTTATCTTATTTTTGGTGCCTGGGAAAATTTGTCTATTTAGATATATTCCTCTTGTCACTGGCTCACCTGATGTGCTCAGATAGTTCCCTGTAGTGCATTGCTAAAGTGACGCATAAAATTAAACCTCAAGATAGAAAAAAACAAAAAAGCAAGAAGCTGCAGAAAACTCAATTAGTAATGACAGGCTGTAATGACTGATTGAGTTTTCTGCAGCATCTTGTTTTTTGTTTTTTCAAGATTAATTTATACTTGCAAGATAAACATCCAGCTATTAAACAATTCACAGATTAGTTTCTTCCAAGGATGGAAAATCTGTAACAGGGGAAGTTATGTACATTAGCAAAGTAATGTAGATTACTGGAAGAATCTAGAATTACAGATATTGAAGATAGAGATCATTTACAAGCATCTTAATGCTGATTGGCTTAAAGAGATATCTGGAAAAAACTTTGTGGTAAATAAATTGTATTTATCATTGAAGATGCCACTATCAATAACCCCTTTGGCTTGATCACATTGGCCGCATTAAAAGAGCTTTAAATGGATTTCTCAAGCCAAGACATATAATAATATTTCTAAACTTTGTAAGGGAATTTCAGAAACACAAGATCATGATGTTTTTTTACACTCAAATCCATATTACAAGTGCTGCAGGGTAATTTACATATATATATAAACCCTGACAATTGGTATTATCGCAATAATTGAAGAATATCTTAAAAAGTAGACATAAACATTACAGTAAATATTAACATTATAAAAATGGTGATTCTTCCCAAACTACTTTACCCTTTACAAATGTGACCATTAATATTATTAAATAAAAATAAGTATATTAACGTGTTAAAAAAAAACTTTTTAGAAAATGTGGTGAGTTAAGAAACCTATATTTAGTTTTAATATGTAATTGGACATTGGGGAATGTATATTACCCAATGAAGAATGAGATATAGGTGAGTGAATTACAGTCTACTCCAGATTTTTTTATTGTTTAAAAAGATAGATAATCCCTTTATTACCCATTCCGCAGTTTTGCATAACCAAAATGGTTACATTAATACACTTTTTACCTCTGTGATTAACTTGTAGCTAAACCTCTGCTGACTATATATAAAAATATATATATAAAAGACATGCATTTTAGATCATCAGTACTGAAACATAAATAACCCCCAACGAGAGTGAGCAAAATGTTATCTATATGACATACATGAACTAGCACTGTGTAACTGTCAAAAACTGTCAAAATGCACTGAGATAAGGGGCTGTCTTCAAGGACTTAGAAATTAGCATATGACCCTAACAAGGTTTAGCTTTTAACAAAGAGAACAAATCAAATGTGATGATAAAAGTAAATTGGAAAGTTGTTTAAAATTGCATGCCCTATCTGAATCATGAAACTTTAATTTTGAATAGACTGTCCCTTTAACATATAATACCACATAATCATAAATATTCCTATTTTCAATTAAGACCTTATTGAAGACATTGTATTAGTCATAGTAGATATTTTTGTACTGATACTATTGTGGATAAACTCATTGCTATGTATGCCAAGGGAAATTACAGTACAGTATATCATAAACATAAAAATTTGCTATAATGTCTTAATAAAAACTTTCTCAAACTATTGTGATAATTATATCATTACAATTTTAAAAAGAGCCTATAAGACAGCATTATCAGAAGGTTTACAGGAATAACATCTTAAAATATTATCTCAAGCATATATTATCGCTCAGACTTGAATGAAACGAAGTAAGTCAAATTCTCACATTACTTATTATTTCTCATCTTTTTTCAAAAGGAAAACAATTTTGGTTCAAGACATTCCATTATATTTATCAGTTAATTAAAAGAAATAATTTAGCTATACCCATTAAATTAATGATCTAATGTGTTGGTATATTTTATTATTGCACATATACTTACATATAACTGTGTGTTTAACACCTTCAAAATGTGTTAAATATGTTGTTTAAAGGAACAGTCTAGTCAAAATGCAATTTTAAACAACTTTCCAATTTACTTTTATCAAATGTATTTGTTCTCTTCGTATTAATTGTTGCAAGCTTAACCTTGGTAGGCTTATTTGCTAATTTCTAAGACCTTGAAGGCTGCCTCTTATCTCAATGCATTTTGACAGTTTTCCACAGCTAGATAGCACTAGTTCATATGTGCCATATAGATAACATTGTGCTCACTCCTGTGGTGTTTTCTATGAGTCAGCACTGATTGGCTAAAATGCAAGTCTGTCAAAAGAACTGAAATAAGGGGACAGTCTGCAGAGGCTTAGATACAAGGGTATTAATATAACCGTGTTGGTTATGTAAAACTTGTGAATTTGTAATAAAGGGATTATCTATCATTATAAACAATAACAATTCTGGAGTAGAATGCCCCTTTAAGTCATCTCCAGAGAAGCAATGCACTACTGTTAGCTAGCTGAACACATCTAATAAGCTAATGACAAGATGCACATATGTGTAGCCACTGATCACTAGATAGGTCCTAGTAGTCCATTGCTGTTGCTTAACCCACCTACATATGCAGAGAGAACAAAGTACATTTTAAAATAAATGTAAATTGAAAAGCCTCTTAAAATGGCATGCTTTGAATCATGATAGTTTAATTTTGACGTCCACGTACCATTAATACTTACTTTGCATTCTGGACATCGAAACTAACCTATTTTTTGGTGCTAGAGCAGAATATATGAATTGATGGGGAAAATAGAGTACAACAAATGTTTACTAAAAGGGAATAATTGATTAAAATGTGCCAAATGAGGCGGGTGGAGCTACGCCGTGCTGGAACATGGCAGCAAAGTAGACAAGCTCCGTAGTTGTCAACTATCCTTTCTGCACTATTTGGGCTGATGGAACTGTAACACTAGTAGCTAAACATTCTTTAACCATCATTGAGCTTGCCCTTTAATAAAACATTATAGATCCTTACATTGCTAAAGAATGGAGCCTGAAAATAATGCTGATCATGGAGTCAGCACCATTTCAGTCAGGGGGTGAAAGCAGTAAACAGGGAGAGGAGACGTGGCTTTAGGTTGAAAGTTCATACTATATAAAAGGCAGCCGACCATTATCCAAAGCTGGAAAACAGTGGGTACTGAACCGATCACCTTGTTTGAAGAAAGACACCACTTGTGTGGTGGTGCGGACGGCCTTGCTATAGGCCAGACCTTACCACCAGAAACATGGCCTGTGAGTATCACGCAATTATACACGTTTTTTAAAAAAAGGCTCATTAGAAAGAAACAGGAACTTAGTTTGGGCCTGTTAATGATGATGATCTGAGCCTATTCAGAGTAAACACATTCAGGAGATAGTTGAGACGGCATCGCTGTGTGCCTATTTCACATACATTTAACGGACACAGCCAAGCACCTACACATGCAGCAGGACATGGTCTGCACACATAAACTTCGCGTGAGGCTTGTTATCGTTTCTCTGACTGCTGAGAATTTTTTTTTACATCAACTATCATTAGCCACTAGGCGATCGCTCCCTGAGCCCTAAACCAAAAGAGCAGATAAAGATGACCCACGACCCACAAAAGTGACAAAAATGTTAAACCACCACAACCAATGCCATCACTTACCTCCTTATTTACACTTCTGATCACATGTCTACGGAAGATACTCCCTCACCAGAGACACCGGATGTACATCACTCACAGAGCCAGAATACACCAGAAGCTAAATCTACTCACCATGACCCACTCCTTGCTATGCAGTCCCAATTGGTGGATTTACCATCCAAATCAGATCTGGAATCCCTAAAATCGTTCATAAAAGAAGAATTAAAAGACCTAAAGAGGGAATTGAACGAGATGGGATCCAGAATCAATTATCTAGAGGAAGGCCAAGATACCTCAATCAACCTAGTAAGCTCCAACATTTAACACATATCAATACAGGACTCAATACTACAAACATTACAAGAAAAGGTGGAAGAACTGGATAAACAGGGAAGAAGTAATAACCTCAGAATAAGAGGCATACCAGACATTGGCCAATACTATCTTAAAACCTATGTGAAGAACCTGTTCCTTCACCACTCCTCCCAATCATCACCATTACAGGACGATGAAATTGAAAGAGCACATAGGGTCCTGAGGCCTCTACCCAAACCACCTGCCCCCCCAAGAAATGTAATCATCCGCTTTTTGAAACACACCACCAAGGAGACACTCTGGCAACCAGCAAGATCTAGGCCATCCCTCATCTTTCAAGGGCATACCCTACAAATTTTCAAGACATTAGCCATTACACTACCCAAAGAAGGAAGGATATTAGATTCATCACCAAGGCCTTACAAGAAAACAATAAATATCCATGGGGATTTCTGTTTAGCCTTCACGTGACTCATAATGGCTCACAGATAGTATACAAATGCTTCAACAACTTGGATAAACTGACGAAAATGCTGAACATAGCATTCAAAGCACCAGAAGACATCAGCTCCCTTCTCAATCCACAATGAACTCCAAAGAGCTCCCACGGGAATAAGGTGCAACGAAGAGGAGGAAGATGCTCCTTCCCTCACCAGCAGACGCAACATAGCAGTACTGAGAACTTACCTTTCACATGAAAACGCAAGTATCCCACTTGTATAAACTATGACTGTCTTCAGATCAGAGAGGTTATACGCTCAAAAAGACTATCACCTAGATTTAGAGTTCTGCATTAGCCGTCAAAAGCAGCGTTAAGGGGTCCTAATGCTGCTTTTTACTGCCCGCTGGTATTTAGAGTCAGACAGGAAAGGGTCTAAC
>CAJPDP010377700.1:0-13752 GCA_905336975.1 Bombina variegata variegata
GACAGGTTATGGAGCAGCGGTCTTTAGTCTGTTTCATAACTTGTGTTTCCGGCGAGCTTGAAGGCTCACCAGAAACACAGGGCATCAAGCTCCATACGGAGCTTGATAAATATGCCCCTATGTGTGTGTGTGTGTATTTAATACGTGATATCCCATACGCTAACAGGATCTGCTGGAGAAGTGATAGAACAGAAATTAGGATCAAGTTCTAGAAATTAAGTGTAACTATTACATTCTGAAAAGTTTTGTTTCTAATTCACACTCAAATTATCTTGATTGTCAGTTTCAATACAGTAATCTTCATGACTGGGATTTCAAAAGGTGCCTTGCATTTGTGAGGTTTTCCAGTTCAAAGGTTATATTATTGAAATCCTAGTTTCAAAGGTGCAATTCCATTTGAACTCCTGGTTATGAAGGCACTGTCCCGATTGAACTCCTGGTCACGAAGGCACAGTCCAGATTGAAATCCTGGTCATAAAGGCATGATCCCATTTGAAATAAAAATATTTTTTTTAATCAAATTTTTAAAAAACGGGCACTTTAGCATCAAAATTAACATTCACTTTAAAGAAAGTCTGACATTTCTCCATATCTCCAAAAGAGCATACAATTAAAAAAGAGAGAGCGCAAAAAAAAAAAAAGGATCAAGTTCTAGAAATTAAGTGTAACTATCACATTCTGAAAAGTGTTGTTTCTTATTCACACTCATGAATTGGAAACAAGGCATGATCCTATTTGAAATAACAATATATTTGCAGCTTCATTGTGGTGTAGATTTGAGATTTACAAAGTAAAATAAGTTGTGACCACTTTTTTATAATAGAAACACATAGGGCATATGCTAACAGTTAAAGGGACATAACACTCATATGCTAAATCAAATTAAACTGATGCAGTATAACTGTAAAAAGCTGACAGGAAAATATCACCTGAGCATCTCTATGTAAAAAAGGAAGATATTTTACCTCAGAGTAGAGTAAGTTCTGTGTAAAAAGTTATACTCAGCTGTTGCTCAGCTGCAGGTAAATAAAATAAAAAAATGAAGAAATGAACAACAGCCAATCAGCATCAGCAGTTCTGAGGGCATGAACTCTTTTACTGTGATCTCATGAGATTTCCCTTAACTCTCATGAGATTTCATAGTAAACTTCCGTCAACTGAATAGGGAAATAAGATGAGAGTGCACGAGGCTCAATCCTTCAGCTGTCCCGGGACAGACATTCTGATTTGTTGCTTAGAAGTCCTTTACAATGGGATGTGGCTACTGAGGAATTTTTGAGGTCAAATATCTTCCTTTTTTACATAGAGATGTTCAGGTGATATTTTATAGTCAGCCTTTTACAGCTATGCTGCAGCACTTTCAAGTGTTTAAACATTTGGGTATTATGCCCTTTAAGCGTGAGCTATATCATGTTTATTGCAGTTGTTTGCGCACATCAGATGTAGCGTGCGTATAAAAAGTTGAAAGTAAATGCGATTGCTTGAGCGCAATTGAATTTAACATGCGTCAGGATAGCACAAGTTCAGAGCTCTGGTTAAGGGTTAGGCTTGAATACAAAGTGTCACAAAACACATAAAAAATACATTACAATGTACAGCTACACTCATAATAACACTATCTAAAAATCATTGCACAAAAAAGTTAGAAGGGCTTTAACATAGATATACATATACAGTATACATGTCTAAATATGTAAATGTATGTGTATATATATATATATATATATATATATATATATATACTGTATATTTATATGTATGTACATATTTATTTATATGTGTATATATGTATTTACAGTCATATATACACATATAAACACATAAATACATATGTATTATAGATATATAGGTATACATATTTTACATTAACATCATTATATATATATATTTATTTATATACAGTATATATAAATATATATTTAATAATAAACATTTAAAAAAGTTCTATTTGAAGAACATAGGAATGTAAAATATGCATAACCCGCATCGGGGTTCACACTTTAAGTCTAACGCAATGATCATGTTGAAACAAACTAAGCAAAATTGATTATATATATAAATTGAAAAGTTGTTTATAATGTTATGTCCATCCAATAATTTAAGTTTATTTTTGACATTACTGCCCCTTTAAGTAAAAATAATGCATTCAAGCACATTAGGTAGCCATAAAAAGGGAATCAATTAGCTGACATATTTTTCTTTTATGTTGGGCATATATATTTTGCAGATATGTAAGTTTTTGTAGACTTACTCAATAAATCTCTGTGAAAAGCTGTAGAAAAGTCCTTTTCTTATAGCTGTTAATATGTTTTTAAGAGGTTAAGAAAACCTGATGTTCAGATTATTAAATATACAGTACATACTTAACAAATTCAGTTACATTAAAGGAGTAAAAAGTCATAAAAAGTTTAATAGAAACTCGGTGCAAAGTAAAAAAAAAAAAGATGGGAGAATAGCCATCTAAAACCTTAAAAAAATAATTGACACAGCTCTTCAAATTGATTGAAATAGGCCTTGAATTTGAAACTGCAAAAATCTATGCAGAGCAATTTCAGAGAAATAGACCCCAAAAAGTAGAAAAAAACAGATATACCTAAAGATGGAGATATGTTTTAAAAATACTATTATCTGAGTCCTAGACACTGGTCACAAATAAAAAAATATCTCCCAAAAACCTCTAATATATAACAGAAAAAAATACACTAAAGAGAGTTTTACATAAAAAGTGTAAGTTTACTAATTAATTCAACATCTATATAAAAAACATATTAGTAATTTACCACCGGTGGTATCACAAAATTAAAACATATGATTAAATTGTAGACTTTTATAAAACATGGGAATCTTTCCTACGTTTGCAGAAATACCGGTTATTGAATAGGGTTTAAGAAAACCTCTGTGTATAGAAAATCTTTTTTTATATGGGTCGGGCGTTTAAAGAAACTGTTTACTGTTAAAAAGAAACACTTGTGTCTAAGGATCCATTAGAATCTTTGTTGAATATTGTGACAGTGAACTGTATCAAACAATATTAAACAAAGATTCTAATGGATCCTTAGACACAAGTGTTTCTTTTTAACAGTAAACTGTTTCTTTAAACGCCCAACCCATATAAAAAAAGATTTTCTATACACAGAGGTTTTCGTAAACCCTATTCAATAACCGGTATTTCTGCAAACGTATACCTTATAAAAAGGGGGGAAAGATTCCCATGTTTTAGAAGAGTCTACATTTGAATAATTTGTTTTAATTTTGTGATACCACCGGTGTTAAATACTAATATGTTTTTTTATATAGATGTTGAATTAATTAGTAAACTTACACTTTTTATGTAAAACTCTCTTCAGTGTATTTTTTTCTGTTATATATTAGAGGTTTTTGGGACTAATGTGTTTTTATATAGACCCCAAATAGTGCCTATACCAATCTGTTAAAGTTTAACGTGATAAATCCGAATGCAACTCAGGTATGTTTTGTTTCTAGCCCTTAGTAATAGGATTATATGAATTAGTAATGCTACCTGAATTACAGCCACACAGTTAATGGGTCATCTGCAGTTTATGTGTTTGGACTGGATAAATGCATATACATTTGGGAATTAATGTATTAATTGATGATTTTCAGAATTTCTCTTAACCTTCATGGTTAATTTATATGCTGTAAAACATCATGCTGTTTATGTCAATACTACACTATCATAAATTAAATATTCTACAGGAAATTATACAAGGACATGAGTTCTTAACCTTCATATAATGTATGTCTTTTATAAAAGGTAGGAAATACATTACAATAAACATGCAACCTGTAGAGAGAGACTGCAGCAGGCAGTACTGATTGATAGTATTGAACACTGACAGCTCTACCTTTACTTACTGCTTGCACACATTGTTTGTTTGGATGTCTCCAAGTCAAAAACAGACATATACTCCCAGTTTGTGTTTCTTTATTAAACAGTGCTTCTAACTATACAGTTGCCTTGTTCACTAGTATAGTTTACGCTTTTATCACAGTGTCATGAAAAGTGTATGTCTAAAAGAGTGATTTCTGTCTCTGGTGTAGTTAGGTGTACTGTACTCCAAAGCTCCCTCTACTTGTTACTTGTATGACGTTACTACATATCTAAACACACTGCTGATACATAGGAGATTTATTAAGAGGCAAATGCCCCTATTGGTTGCAGTCTCGCTCATTTGACCCTGCAACTGATATTTATGAAACCGCTGATTCCTAAACCCTCTCTGACAACTTTAAGTTAAGTGATTCGACCAGAGTGATTGACAAGCCCTGCTCATGCACATTTGGCTGCTCGAGTGTAGGAGGAGACATTGCCCAAGAGGTTGCTTGTGTAACATTGCCTATCTGCACAATGATAAATCTGCCCTATAGTGCTCAACACACGGGCGCACTCTTAAGCCTACTTCCGCATGCCCTCATGGAAATAAAGTCCCTTTTTTTTGCACATAATATATATATAAATATAAATATAAAATTAATAATATAAATATAGAGCATTTGAACTAGCCTTTCTTTCATTTTTAAAATAACAATACTTTGTACTTTGAAGCTTTGATATTTATTTATATCTTAAAAAAAAAATTATGCTTCTTGTTAATTATTTTTTGCATTTAGTGAAAAGGGGTTAGTGATGCATGCTTTTTTAATTAGTAGTTTTTTTAAATATCTTTCTTATCTGCGTCATTTTATTGCGTTAAGAATTACAAAAAGCTATATAGCAAAAAATAAAATAAAATAAAAAAAATGCTTTCACTTTCTGTTCCTGGTTCCTCAATTCCCTTTTGCCACACTTTGAGGATTTTAACACTGATATGGGTATAACAGGATTTATAACATGGTGTAACTCATGTAAAGTGGGGTAAATGCAGCCATTGCAGGGAGACTGATTTAATTATCACTGCTTGTCATATAGCTGTTATTACTGCTACCACTGTACTTTCTTCTATACATATTTATTATAAAAAAATAAAACTATTCTTACATAGATGAGGTTGAGCTCAAAGTTCCAGAGTATGGTTGACTGGAGACAGAAATACCTGTAAGGAGAGATTATATTATTGCATATTATATTAGAATATGTAAATACAGTTTTAATACACTATAGAAATAAGAGAGTGAAGTATATTGACCAATATTTTTGCATTTTCATAAAAACAAATACCAACATCAATCATATCCATTTTGTTTTAAGAAATAGTTTCTCGCCTGGTAGCAATGGGAATAAACTGCAGAAAATCTGCCTCTTACGAGATTAGGGATAATTCATTAAAGTAGGTGGCAGCCATCACGTTCAAAATTCTTAAGTTACTGAGTGGCAGGGCTAATAAAATCTCTTTTATTGAGCTTTATTTTTTTTATTTTTTTTATAGGGAACTTAAATCCAACCTCAGAAATAGGATTTGATTTGCTTTGAAATTTCTAATGCTACAGCACACTTTTATCTGACCTTTATAATCCTTCTTTTTAAAAAATGTCAAAAGCTCTTCTGCTCAGATGGATTTTTTTTATATACATTGTATTTGAGAGCGGTTTATCTTCATTCTTTCTGGTGCAGGCTTTTGCAGTTTTCCTAGGGTTATTATGGACACAGACTGCACCAGCATCAGTGGGTACATTCCATACACAGTATACACATTCAATGCTATTGGTTATAAAAGCCCAAATAGAAGAGACAATATTAAGGCAAACATGGCACCAGAATTATCAGCATGGCCTGTTCTATAAAATTCTGTTAAAATACTTTCCGCTCTGCCTTTCTTCTCTCAAGAATATTTTCTTTTGATTTATTAAATAGAAAAGCTTTGTATATAAATATCTTTGGAGTTTTTTAGTATTCAAATGCCAGATCTTAGAAGTTTTCATTCTTCACTCAGATACATTTGCATCAACAGCTTTGCTTTTCTCTAGATAAGAGAGAGCTATAGAAGAACCCTTTGGCAGCAGAATGTGGCTATTATTTTTAATTATCAGTTCTATGATGACATGGACCAAAAGAGCACATTTACTTAGCTAAAATTCTGTAATAATTGAGGATTTTTATTATTGCACAAAATTACTTTGTTTAATAATGGTTACAAGATGGCTTGACTATTTAGGCCTCCTATTATTATTACACCATGGCCCCAATATCATCTAAACTTTTTCAGTATAGGACAAAGGGAATTAGACCAAACATCACCACACTGAATTTTAAAATCAAGGACATATTTTTAGCTGCTATGGCACAAATGCAAGAGCTGTTAGAAATAGACTCAAGGGAATCTCTCTGGTGATCTCAACAAGAAGCTAAAAGCTGTAATCATGATAGATAGCAGTATAATTAAGCTGTAATGTCAATGGGATTGAATGCAAGACCTGCATAATGGCCTCTCACTGCAAGATAAATGCAGGCCTAAATCTAATGTGTTTATGGAAAATAAGCAGTGTCTAGAGATCATCAAAATGTTTTATTTTCTTTTAACTCTTCCAAGAATCAATTCCACCTAGACCATTGTTTGTGCTGTTGCTAAGATACTAATCTGTTATCAAATATTTATGGAAACTGCCCATTGCTCAGTAGGAGGCGAGATTTCTCTGCTTAATTCTGAGGAAAGGAAGATCATTCACAATTGTAAATGCCTTTTTTAGATTCTATTTCAGTGAACAAAAGTATATTTGTTTCACCTAAGTATGCTGGGCATGTGAGATAGATAATATTTACCTTTGAATTTAAGAAAAACCCAGCTGTGTAAACAGCATATATCTTTATGTATATGCAAGTAACAGAGGTTCATTTTAAAAGCTTCTTCCTATTGTTATTTTAAACTTAATGGCCACTAGACTCCTGTATTCAGCATCCTTGCCTGACAAAGTGTAAATACAACAATTCAATGATTTACAGTAGGGAATCTGCAAAATGTTCTAAATGTTTCTTTTCCTTACCATATTGTTCCTTCTCACTGCTTGGTACATTAGATCTCAGCAGGAAGTTGTTGAAACTGTTGAGGAAGGCTGGGAGACTGTGAGGACCTTCTGGATTATACCATATCTGGTTGGGAAGGAGAACATGACATAATAAGACACCTCTATCTGAAATACTCATCTAAAAGACAGCGTATGAATGTCCCTGATCTTTTATATGCACCAGTGGCTAAAATAGATATTAAATAACTTTTGATTTTGTATAAAAATTCTGACTGTCCCTCACTCACTGAAGATACAAATTACATGATGTATGTTTTCTTCAAAATGCTGCCACTCCATAGATTTAGGTTTAAGCAAATTGCAAGATTATAAAAAAAAAATTAAATAAAAAATAATACAACATTTTTAAAATGTCTTTTATATGAAAAAAATACTCAAATATACTTTTGAGTCATAACCTAACTCTGGGTGTACAGAAGAAATAACTCTTAACGCTGCATCACTTTGGGGGAACTTTGAGAATGTAAAAGAACTAGAAAACATTTTGTATTGTTTAATTGTGATTTAAATTTCTTGTAGTTTTCTCTTTATATCAAGGCTACTATGTGTTTATTGCATGTTACAAGATTAAGTGAAGAATAACACTTGAGTAGGCTGGTGAATGGGAACAATAATTAAACATTCAGATATTGCTATGGTACCCTGGTGATGATGCTCAATTTGTCGTGCTTGGCTGTTAGTGTAATTACCTTGCTTAGTGTTTCTGGTACAACATTTTGTGTAAGATCTGATGGCTTAGCTATACCAAAGCTCCAGCCTCCGTACCTGGATATAATGAAATTATACATCACAGTTATAACGCAAATGTCTAAATAGAGATATAGCTACAGCATTTCAAAAAGAAGCATTTTGTACATATACTCAAGATTTTTATGTATTAAATGTATGCTTACAGAAAGCAGTGCTGTCTAAAAGAAATATAGCTGGAGGGTCTAGAATCATATTATGAGTAACTTGCAGGCAGGGCTACCTTTAGCATTTGTGGGGCCCTGATCAAGATACATTTGTGGGGGCCCTCAACCCAACCCTCTTATTCCCCTGGCCCTGTAAGCCCTGCCCCCAGTATGGCTGACCCCTTTTTCAACATTCAGTGTGTCTTATATAAAGAGTAAAACTATATATTACACCTCCTGATACAATAAACTCTCCTTCATAAACTCCATACAGGGCATCTGCTCATACCCTCTTGCCTGAGCGGCAGACCCCACGTGACCTGTGCTCCCTTATAACAATACAATTGAAGAACATGGGCAGGTGTCAGCGAAAATCTGTGGTGCACCTAAGCTATGTATCACCATATCTATATATAATTCTTTATTTTTCCTTAATATATCTCTTTTAAAACTAAACTATAACTGTGTAAGTAAAGTGAAGAAAACCACCATCAATTTAGTAAGTTCTCCTCAGAAGTATAATACTTGTTTTACAGTTTATTATCCCAATATATCTTTGCCATATTATCAAATCATAAAGATCACAAATTGAGTATATGCTCTTACCGCTTTTGTTTGTTTTCCAGTGCTGTGCTTAACAAATATTGCTCCATATTGCTTCTGGTGAGATTGTAGAGCATCTGCCCAGAGTATGTTCTGCGATGTGGTGGTGTAGCATTGGTCGCAGTACAGACCTTAATAATGTGTAAAGAAATTCATACACACATGACGTTAGATAATCATGGATTTTTTTCCCCTTAGCAGCACTCAAAACAGTTTTAATTTATTTCATATTTAATTTATGTGTATACAACTGTATATAGCTGTCTTTTATTATGCAAATTATTTTATATACTTATTTAGGAATAGAATATGAGTGGATAAATATTTTGCGCTCCCACTCATTCATTAACTTCGTTAGATTGAGGCTTTTTGTGCGTATCGTATTATAAGTTGAAAGTAAAAAGTTTGCACGTGAGCGAAAACCCAACATGCCCAAAATGCTGAACTTCAAATATTGCGACCGCATTAACGTATTCTCCCAGAGACTTCAATGGAGCGCGAAAACTGCAAAAAACACTAATTTTATTCAAGAGCGCTAAACCCGACATGAAGTATAAATATTTTGCATTCCAATGTTCATCACAAAGAAGAATATGTTCTATTTATTCTTTAAAAACACACACACATATATATTCTGTATATGATTTTTTTTGGTAAAATATATAGCTATTCATATATATATATATATATATATATATATTACAACAAGTCCAGCACTCACTATACCATTGGGCTTCCGGGGTGCTTCCCATATAATTATCATATACAAAGCCACAGAGAGCACTCGCCGTAATTTTCGTTCAATCAAAGTGGTTTATTTTCAGTGTAAACGTTTTCGAGGAGTGACCCCGTCCTCAGACAAATCCAAATTGTTTGTTTTATTTGGATTTGTCTGAGGACGGGGTCACTCACTCCCCGAAAACGTTTACACTGAAAATAAACCAATTTGATTGAACTAAAATTACAGCGAGTGCTCTCTGTGGCTTTGTATATATATATATGTGTGTGTGTGTGTGTGTTTATATATTCAGTATTGTGCAAAAGTTTTAGGAAAGTGTGAAAAAATGCTGTAAAGTAAGAATACTTTCATGAACAGAAATGTTAATAGTTTATTATTATCAATTAGCAAAAGGCAGAAGAAAAATCTAAAACAAATCAGTATTTGGTGTGACCACCCTTTGCCTTCAAAACAGCATCAATTATTCTAGATACATTTGCACACAGTTTTTTTTTATAAGGCACTCCGCAGGTAGGTTGTTCCAAACATCGTAGAAAACTAACCACAATTCTTCTATGGATATAAG
Source organism: Bombina variegata variegata (assembly GCA_905336975.1). NCBI lineage: Eukaryota > Metazoa > Chordata > Amphibia > Anura > Bombinatoridae > Bombina > Bombina variegata. Next base: position 9,782 of record CAJPDP010377700.1, read on the forward strand.
CAGCCTCAGTTGCTTCTGTCTCTTCATGTAATCCCAGATAGACTCAATGTTAGGATCAGGGCTCTGTGGGGGCCATACCATTAGTTCCAGGACTCCTTGTTCTTCTTTATGATGAAGATAGTTCTTTGGCCGTATTTTTGGGGTCGTTGTCATGACTCTAGAATAAATTTGGGGCCTCCTTGATGGTATTGCATGATGGATAAGTAACTGCCTGTACTTCTCAACATAGAGGAGATCATTAATTCTGACCAAATCCCCAACTTAATTTGTAGAAATGCAGTTCCAAACTTGCAAGGAACCTCCACCATGGTTCACTGTTGCCTGCAAGACACTTATTTTTGTATCGCTCTCAGCCCTACAGTGAGAAAACTGCCTTTTGCTACAGCCAAATATATCAAATTTTGATTCATCAGTCCAGAGCACCTGCTGCCAAATGTATGCACCCCAGTTCCTGTGTTTATGTGCATAATTGATTAAATGATGTCTCTTAATTGTCTCTTGGCCTTGTTTCCATGTTGGAGGAATGCCTTTTTGGTCGCAAGTCTTCTAAGAAGACCACTTCTGACTAGACTTTTCTGGACAGTAGATGGGTGTACCAGGGGTGTACCAGGGTCCTACTGGTTTCTGTAATTCGGAGCTGATGATGCTGGACATCTTACAGTTGTGAAGAGAAGTAAGTGTGATGTGTCTTTCATCTACCTTGGCCAATAAGAACAATAGGGTAACACCCTGTGAATAAAATACACAATTGAGACACAATATCTCAATATAACCAAGAACAAATTAAAAAAATATGTTTAAAATATTACCCACAATGCAAAAACATGTCTCTAGAACTCCGCCCACTTGGGGATTGTACAAACAAAGAGCTGTAAAACAGTTTCAGTACATCCAGCAGAGTCCTACAACATCATATTGTGATACTGGTAAGTCCCTTCCTCCAAGCTTCTTCCCAGTTTCCTTGGCCGACCACTGCATCTATGGTCCTCAGTGTTTGACAGTTTCTTTGTGCTTCTTCAAAAGAGCTTGGGCAGCGCATCTGGAAACCCTCGTCTGCCTTGAAATTTCTGCCTGGGAGAGACCTTGCTGATGCAGTATAACTACCTTGTGTCTTGTTGCTGTGCTCAGTTTTGCCAGTGTGAATGGCTTTTCAGGGTATTTCGGGGCTGGACTGACCTTGTTAGGTAGGATCAGACTGATATACTTCAGGAAAGTTCTTCTCTGTGGAAAGCACAATTTGGCTAAAAGAGGATGCTCCCAGGTGGTAAATCTCCATAGAACAAATTATTGAGCTGCTGTTCATTCCTGAAAGAGCCCTTCTCTTTCTGTATGTTTGTAAATGTTGCGGGTAAATTCAGATATTGGGTAATCTAGGATTACCCGGGTAAAACAGACATTACCCAAGCAGCTTTGGGTAAAGCCCAATGTAAGATCATACTCATTGAGTACCACACCAAACATATATACGATACACCGTAATTCCCCCATCTTAACTATCTTTTTTTGCCTCCATCTGGTGGGGGGGGTGTTCAAGGGGGGCAAAGCCTCCCTTGTAAACCTCACTCCCCGAGATTCACTTGAGGTGGATGCCAGAGGATCATCAGGGTGCCCCCCTTCAACCTCCCAGTGTAGATGGGGAAATTGCAAGCACAGGGGTGGAAAATATCACTATAGTTTACCAGTTGGGGGTTAAAAATCTATTACTTGCCCAAAAATCTATTACTTGCCCTTCACTTTCTTACTCTTTTTATATCATGCATACCATGTGGTTTTGTGAATTCTGAAAGTACTGTCATACTACATGTCGCCTGCAAGCAGCATCAGCCATAGCCTTTCAGAACTAGAGCTTCAGGCCGTCATGCCCACTGTCAGCTGTAATGTTTTTGACCTAGCAAAAACACAGTCAGTCTCATAGCCTGATGGTCAAAAACACCCTGGCATGAAGAGAAATCACACAAAATCTTTGGGAATTTATTTAGAACTTATGTTATTATGTAGAAGTCTCTTACATAAAGAACACTACATAGTGACATCAGCATGTCTCAAGATAAACTTTGTGTTTCTAATTTTTTTTAAGGGGCCTTGTCGTACTGACAACATTTCTGTCAGGGTTTCACCTGACCTTGTTTGTTTTTTGCAGCTTTTTGTTATGGCTGCCATTTCTGTCACCTGTGTTTTCTCCTTGCCTGAAGCAGAGTGTGTAACGCTGCTTACTACGCCCAGGCTTCCTCTTATGGCCAAACTGGAGAACATCATCAGTGAGAGACAGGTTGCAGTCCCAAAATGATGATGTCATCACTTTCTATTTCAGTCTGCCTTTGCTCTTGCTTTGTCTCTGACTTTTCTGTGAGTTCCTGTGTTCCTGACTCTGTGTATTTCCTGGCTTGTTTGATGTCCCTTCTGGTTCCTGGTCCCTGGCTTGTTCCAGTCTTCACTGATCTTCATGTTCCTGACCCTGACTTGTCTGACTACCCGCTCTGGCTTTGACTCCTGGCTTGTTTATTTGGCTTTTGGGCTCATTATAATTTTTTGTTATTTTTTAATAACGGTGTGATTAATTTAGCATTTCACGTCTCTGTCTGGTTCCTGGTACCCTGACAACAAGATCATCTTGCTTGATCAGAGAGCTTTAGATCATTGTGTTCTCAGCCTCTCTGACCAAGAGCATATAGCCTATCAGACACACATAATGTAAACCATAACACACCCACTAGACCGTTCTATCTGTGGCCTTAAATTGACATGGTAGCCAAAGTTTTTCTTTCGTGATTCAGATAGAACATGGACTTTTAAACAACCTTCAAATTTTCTTAGTACTCTTGGTATCTTTTGTTAAAAATCTGGAGCACGGGAACAAAGCAAATTTGTTAATAGAAGTAAATTGGAAAAACATTTTTAAATTGTATGCTCTGTCTGCTTCACAAAAAGACAATTCTTGGGTTTCGTATCCCTTTAATTTTCATGTATTAAATGTTTTTAAAATGTTTAAATGGTGCTCTTTCATATACAGTACATGATATATTTTTGTGAATTTGCCATCCTTCTATTAGCTTCAAATATACTCAACCAATTTACTTCACATTTTCAGCATTTCTAGTCACTGAGGGGGTCCACAAAACTGCCAGATTTCAAAGAAATGTGTTAATCCAATACATAGTTGTATACATGAAAAGAATGCTTTTAACATTGGATAGAATAGTGAACTTACACTCTGATGGCAGATTCATAAATTTGTTTACTGCTGTTTTAAGCCATTACTTTAACAGTGAGATTAGTTTATTCTTTATGGAAGTAATGTCTGGTATATTAATCCTGAACTGTTATTTTGATTGTGTCAGAATGTCCTTTGGTAAATGAAAGCTAAGAGATGATTTCCTGAGGCAAGTGTGTCTGACGTCCTCTGTGAAATAGAAATATATTCTGACAGAAAATTTGATTAATTGAGGAAACTACATTACACTTTGGCTGCTATTAAATGACTGACTTTTTTTTGTAACGTTTCATTCTGAAATATTGCTTGACACATTGGGATAAAGGTGCTTTAATCACAGTTGGGACAGTACAGAATCAAAATAATGTATATTTTTTTCGTAAAGCGGATATTTCTAACCAGAGTGCTATTGTTTGTTTTTACCACGATTACAAATATAGAAACAAACGGCTAGATTACGAGTCTTGCAGTAGCCTTAAAAAGCAGCGTTGAGAGGTCCCAACACTGCTTTTTTCCTAACGCTGGCAGGTACAGGTGTACCGCTCACTTTTTTTCCGCGACTCGAGCATACCGCAAATCCACTTACATCAATTGCGTATCCTATCTTTTTAATGGGATTTGCCTAACGCCGGTATTATGAGTCTTTGAAAAAGTGAGCGGTACACCCTCTCCTGTCAAGACTGATACCGCATTTAAAAGTCAGTAGTTAAGAGTTTTATGGGCTAACGCAGTAACATAAAACTCTTAACTAAAGTGCTAA
>CAJPDP010377836.1:0-10263 GCA_905336975.1 Bombina variegata variegata
GGGAGGGCGGAGCCATAAGTAAGGGTTACAATAGAAATGAAAATTAGCCAAAATATATTAGTTTAAATTCACTTAACTCTGTAATGGCGGTAACTCTATAGTATATACCGCCAATAAGGAAGGTATCATTTAGCTTGTATGTATAAGGTACTGGGTGATCAAAAATGCTGCTGTAGCACTATATAAGGAAATAATCCACAAACATGTCATAAATTATACTACTGAGGGGGATCTATACCTAATGGCAAATATGGGATGAGGTGAGCATTATACTAGCTTCATATTATGTACGCATACTCAGAATTGCCTATTACAGGATAAGAGTTAAATTCAATAACCCTGATAGATCTGCTGACTAGAAGTGTGATATCAAGTATCTATATCAATAGGAAGTTGACTCCCAATCCACTGTGGTATATTTATAGACGGTGGATTTTTCTTTTTTGTTTTTTTTGTTTTGTTATATTTTTATATTTTTTCCTTTCTAGAACAGGGCATTAATCATAACGAAGGAGGAGTAGGCAGCAATTAATACTGAGATCATACCTGTCTATACCCTAATAAAACTGGTAACAATAAGTAGCAATAACTATTATGTTCATATTACACATAGTTTTACTAAAGCTCTATGCATCACATTCTCATATTATTAACCAAAGAACCAACATAGTATATCATAGGAGATTTTGAGGGGGTAACTGTAGTTAAGGGTCCTTTGGTTTGTCTATATACATTAAGAATGTCCCACTTAGACTTGTCTAGCCTTTATGCACTGACTCTTTCCTAGTTGTCTATAGTGAGCCTCTATGAAGCATGAGCTATAACATCTATCTAACCATCAAACCGTCGTAACAGTATCTATAGAGTACACATTCAGATGGGAAAGCGAGGGAATAGATGCATCCATAGAGAATCACTGACGAACAGTTATTAGTATGTATGACATATAACAGAGTATAAGGATGTTAGACACCAATTTGATTATAGTATAGGTTGACAACCACTAGTAACATTAACAATATAAAAAAGTTAAACCAGAGTATACTATCAGCAACGCTAAATATATAAAATAGTTAAACTGGAATATATATTGAACCCTGATTTTCAGAGTATGTGCATCAAGAAAACTGAAAGTATTAGACAATGTTCATAAAGTCCCATATTTGGAAACCTATGAGCTCTCCACTCAATGTAGAGACAGTCTGAACCCATCTGCATATACTAGTTAATATAAACATAAAATATATAGTATATTTTGCCCGGAAATAAAATAAATAAAACTATGAGACTATTAGAAAACAGTATACATGGCAGGGCACAAAGAGAAAAGTACAAGAGACATCTCTTTGTAACAACCTATATAACACAAGTCAGGGGGAGTATATGGGAATTAAATTTTCTGTCTCGGATCGTAGATCAGCATTAGTGATGAGACCTTGAATGGGAGAAATTTACTAGTATCTAGGAAAGATTAACTATGAAGGCTATACTGCAGAGGGTATGTAGTATAAAGTAGGCATAATTGTTAACTGTACTACAGCGCTTATTCACATATAGGTATAAGAGCATAATGACAAGCTAGTGCCTAAGCTAAAACAAATCAACATGCTTGTCAGAGTATAGGGAAGTGAGAGCTCTCACAAAGCCGCCAGAGCTATAATAGTATACACTTACATAACATATCTTAACATTCTTAACATTCACTTCTAATCTGTAAACTGTTTATATGATATGGGGGTACAGACAACAGAACTCCATATTGTTAGTGAAATATAACAAACTCCCTCATAGAGATGCTAGGCAATTAACTTTTACATACGAATAATTTTCCCCTTTACACTTAGGGTAAAAAGTCTATTAATTATATTACTCAAGCTAGGGACTGTTGTGATGAGGTCAGTATAGCTTTTAATGGAGTTATATCTGGAGGATAGCCCCCTATGGATCATTTGTGAGAAATATAAGTCACCAGCATGATACAAAGGCCAAAGAACAATATGGAAATGTACAGAAATCGTAGCACCTAAGGGCAACTTAGTGCATACAAAAGTTTAACAATCTGCGCTAGCAGGAACACTATATGTTGACAAATAAAATTTTAGTTAGGTAGGTGTCAAAATGAGTTAGTTTAGTTAGGACTGAGTAACCCCTTTGTTTTTTTTTTTTTGTTTTTTTTTTTTCACACAAGGCCATAGAATACTAATACTTAGCATAAAAATAATAATGCAACATGAGTGTATGGATTGGCAATAGTACATAAAACATATGCCCAGGCAGCCTAACTAGCTTAGCAAATATGTTAAACATTTTAACCATATCTGAAATAGAGCTAACACTAAACAGTACTTAGTTGTATTATAAGTTGTCACAACCTAGTTCCCGGCCTGTCAGCCATCAACTGGGGCGCTGCAAATGCAGTAGAGATATAGAACCACTGAAAATTAAGATTAATGTCCCAAAATGTACGTGTAGTGTTGAGGCGTATTATAACAGCTAGCCCATCACCCAGCTGTAGTCTGATTTAAGTTACCCTACACCCGTTCTGTCTTTGAGCCATGTCCTCAGCTGTAAATACATGAGTAAAACTGCAAGTTCTAACTGTGTATATTAATATAGTGAGGGTGCTGCTCAATCTGCAGCGGGACTAATTCAACTTCAGGAAAGTTCCGTAGGCCATAGCAAGACCTTCACTGGTAGAAAGTGCGACAAAGGGCGTCTTATATTTAGCCAATACCTCTTCTGAAACAACAAACGATGCCATGGTTTGCCTTGTAGCGATGTGCACTATGGATATAGTCACTGACATCGGACATAAGGAGCTGTAAGTACTGCTGCTCAGATTGCATCCCCAACTGGGTCTCGGTATATAGTGTCCCAATAGAAGGGACCTTCGGGGCTGAAGTAGATCTGCTTCCCCAATCATGATCGAACTCGGTGAGGAGGGTATGGGCTGTGGACGTCAGATATCCTGTCTTGGTTGTTTCTTTCCTCTGTGTCTGGAGCGTCTCCAAATGAACTGTACTGTGCCGCTCAGGCAGGGACCAATCTGCCGCTTCAGAGATGCTCCTTCCGTCCGTAATAGCGCCAGAGAGAACCGGGTTACAGCAAGGCAACGGTAAGTCTCCCAAACCCATGGCGCAATTACACGCCTGAGGGTATGAGTAAGGTATCGCACTCCGACACTCCCGTGATATCTCCGTCTGTGCATCTTCAGGTCTCTCGCTAGTTACGGCGGAGCTGGATGGTCTTTTCATCGTCGATCGCAGCGTGGCTGTCATATCAAGGAAGCAGCACGTCATCTGTCTATCCAGGTTTTGTAGTAGGGTATACAAAAGCTCACGGTCATGTTCCATTTCGCAAGGAGCCTCAGGTTGTGACTGGAGATAGTAGTAGAAAGAGTAGGCCCAAACAGCTCCCTCGAGTAGGAATTGTGTATCACCGGGTCAGGCATTTAGACTGGTTTTGGCAGGCTGTCCTTTACTTAAGCACAGATTAGCAGCTGTCTGTGCACATAGTTAGATCAATTTGATCAATTTTTGCTTAAAATATAAACTTATTTCCTAGCTTAGGCCTAGGAGCTCAATGAAAGCACATCTATCTGCACCGGCTGCTGGCTCCGCCCCCCGTTGTGTTGTATTTTTATTATGCACTTGTTAATTATGCAATTATACTTATAACTCTGAACCTTTAGGGTTTTTCAATTCCGAGAGCTGAAAGTGCACACTGCATATCTCTAGAAGATTATAATATGTAAAACCATGAAACCTTTGCCAACAAAACGACAGTGACAAGCCATTAAGAAGTTCAGATTGGCTACTCCAAATAAGGCAAGTGGAGCAAAAGTTAAGCCCATTTAAAAAAATTGCACTAAACCCAGTGTTTAATGTTATGTTAATTTATTGCAAGACCACAGAAAAGTTTTGAAATTACAATGTAAGCTCACTTGCCCACATCAAGGCAAGCCCCTCTAATACATTTTAATATGTGATACATTTCAAATTAGTTATACTGTGTACCTTTATACACTAAGTTGTCTCTGCCTCCTATGCAAACCATATCTAATGATAACAAGGTGTAAGCTTATTTAATATTAAAGTGACATGAAATCCAAGATTTTTCTTGATTCATGATTCAGATAGATAATACAGTTTTAAACTAAATTCCAGTTTACTTCTATTATCTAATTTGCTTCATTCTTTAGGTATTCCTTGTTGAGGCAATAGCAATGCACATGGGTGAACCAATCAAACAAGGCATCTATCTGCAGCCACCAATCAGCAGCTACTGAGCCTATTTAGATATGCTTTTCAACAAAGTATATCAAGAGAATGAAGCAAATGAGATAATATAAATACATTTGAAATTTGTTTAAAATTGCATACTCTTTCTAAATCATGATAGAAGAAATGTGAGTTTTATGTCCCTTTAAGGATCATTTAATACAGTAGAATTTTACTACAATCAACAAATGCGTAATAAAACCATAATGCGTTAAAACTTTTTATATGAGCAGTACATTTTGTTTTCTCACAAATTTCAGTTGCTTCAATTTTTCCTCCCCCATATCATGTGACACAGCCAATCACAAAATGTGAACTCTTGCACATGCTCAGTAGAAGCTGATGTCTCAGAAAGTGTATAGATAGAAAGACTGTACATATTTTGATAATGGAAGTAAATTGGAAAGTTGTTTAAAATTAAATGTTCTATTTGAATCATGAAAGCTTAAAGTGATGGTAAATCCTTGTGTTTGTGAAACGCTAGGATTTACCATTGGAACAAATAAAGGGGAAGTATAAAATACTTCATTCTTAAAGCTCCTTTATTTATTTGCAGCGTTCGCTGCACTGAGCTGCTAAGGCAGCCCACGGCAGAACACTATTTGGCTGAGAGATGACGTTTCCACCTCTTAGCCAATAGCCGTGCGGGAAATCCTGCTTAGCACGGTAATATACCGCGCCATGACGGATTTCCCGCACGGCTATTGACTAAGAGGTAAAAACGTCACCTCTCAGCCAAATAGCGTTCTGCCTTAGCAGCTCAGTGCAGCGAATGCTGCAAACAAATAAAGGAGCTGTCAGAATGAAGTATTTTATACTTCATGAATGAAAGTCCCCTTTATTTGTTCCAATGGTAAATCCTAGTGTTTCACAAACGCTAGAATTTACCATCACTTTAATATTAACTTTAGAATCCCTTTAACAGATACAAAAATGTGATGCAGATATGATAAATTAGTTACACAGTGCATCCATTTGCCATTGATTGTGTCTTGAACCTAAATATATGATGCATTTAAAAATCACTGTGCACCATGTACCATATACCAGGTCATAGATTCATGAGATGGCTTGATTGGGTAAAGAGTGTGAAAGGAGATGTTCTGTAGCTTTGAACAGTATAACGAGAGGCATGTGAAGCACTGTGGTTTCTGCCATGACAAACCTATGTCATTGCCCTGTTTAGACTGTTACCCTTGTACAGCAAAAACTGGATTTGTCTTGTGAATTACAAAAAGATAGAAATTGATGTTGATAACTGTGATGTAATGATAAACAACAGGAATAGCCCTTACCTCTGTAATAATGAAGAAATCATCACCCGGCTCACCCTGTACAACAATCTTTTCCCCATCTTCAAACTGGACAGGTTCTAGAGCATCTGCCACTGTCAAACGTTCCCACTTATCCAGAGATTCTGCACAGAAATGATCACACCGATAATGTTAGACTTGTTTCCATAATACATCATTAAACAGCTGTGGCATTAAAAGTCTTCCATTATTACTTATTAAGGGTCAGATTACAAGTGGCGCGCTAAAAAATGTTGTCATTTTCGTGCAAACCCTGTTCAAAGTAAACTTTTAATGTGGACAGGTTAGCACGCATAGTACAAGTTGAAAGTAACCCGATGCGAGCAAACTTCAGGACTTCGGATATTGCACCCGTGTCGATTAGACACCGCATTAGACCTACAATGATAAACTCAAAGATAATTCTAAATATTTTACATTCCAATGTTCTTCACATAGAAGAAAATAATATTTTTATTTTTAAATATATATATATGATTTTTTTTTTGTAAAATATATATCTATACCTAAATATCTATACGAATATATAGGTATATATATATATATATATATAAACACAGTCCAGCAATTGCACTCTGTGGATTTAAATCACAGCAAACTTTATTGACAATACAATGTACAATAACATTTGCTGTGATTTAAATCCAGAGAGTGCAATTGCTGGACTTTGTTTATTGAAATTTTTTGCACCCTGGTATTTGTCTCATGAGCGAATGGGAGTGCGCTTCTTCAGCTACATCGATATATATATATATATACAAATAATTTAAGAAAAGAAGAATATAACTTGTATATTCATGAGATTAGGGATTTCAGCACTCTCCAAAACTGCTCAGCAAACGACCAAAGGGGGAAGGACACCCACCACACACCAATCAAGAAGCGGCAGTCAGATTATTGCTACAAATACAGAGACATTTATTTGCATCAGAATATACATAGGTCACTAAGTGATGCATCACTATATATTCTTATCTCGACCAATTAACAAATTCTAAGCAAGAATAAACAATGGGCAACCAGCCCTTACTATATATCTTAGATAAAAAGTATTTCTAAATGATTCTATAACGAAATAAGGTACACTTAGTTCTAGAAATTGGCTATATATCAGCCTGTCATATCTTTCTTTGAAAACAGTGAAAATTATACCAAGGGGGCATACCGCTTCAACATAGATATATTATTGCTGCGGCTTACGAGGTAAAAGCGTCCTCTTAAATATGAGCCACCATTAATACAACCTGTTTGAAACATATGATATTTAACCAAAGTAGCATTACCGCTTTACCTTAAATACATTGTTACAGCGGCTACGAGGTAAAAACGTCCTCTTAATTTTAGGCTACAAAGTGATACCATTAATACAACCTGTTCACACATAAGCAACAAGTTAATTAGAGTCATACATTGTAGTAGTTCTCTTCACCATGCAATTTTTAAAGATGAAGATTACCGAGGTAAAAACGTCCTCTTCAAAATCTACTACTTTTAGTATGTAACTCTTCAGTGCATTTGTAAACAATAATAGTTCATCATGCAATGCTTACTCCAATAAGCCTGTTTACCGGTAATCACCGGATTTAAATATCCTCACTCTCCTTCTTTGTGATTTGCACAGGAATGGAACATCAGTTTGCTTTAAGATAACTCATTTTTCATGTTCAATTAAACACTATTAAATATAATAGAAATATTATTTGAACACAAATATATATTATAGCCCTTTGCAGTCAAATACATGAACAAATACTATAAAAAAAATATGAATGTTTATAATTACTAATTGTTATTAGATAGTGTCTATATGAGTGTAACAGTTTGTTTTAATTTATGCTGTGGTTTTTTTTGTATTTTTTTAATCATTTTTTTATTGGTTATACATAATATCGAAAAACAAGAGAAAAAAAATTAATAATACAATACTAAAGATACAAATTTAGAATACATTATCATCCATCTAAGAAAACTATTACACATAAGGAGCGAAGGAAAAAGAAGGCACAGAAACAAAACATCCACATATATTGGTTTAAATATTTTATAGCTAAAAACAAACAAAAAACTAATGGCAATAATGTAACAAAAGCTTATAGCCTGGTTTATTATGTTCCTTATTTATGTTTTGTTTGGTGCAACTTTTATTTTAGGTCTTCAGTTGCGCTGACCCAACGCATGTTAATTTGATTGCGCTCGGGCAAACGCGTTTACTTTCAACTTGTAATATACACGTAAATTAGCATGCCCACAATATTCTTATATGTTAGCGTACCACTTGTAATCTAGCAGCCCATAGTTTGCAGTACAGTGCTTTTTTTTTATAATATTTGCTATGCATATGCTGAAAAATACTTTAAAGACACAGTAAAGTCAAAATTAATGGGATATAAAACCCAATATTTTTTTCTCATGATTCAGACAGAGAATATAATTTTAAACAACTTTCCAATTTACTTCTATTATCTAATTTGCTTCATTCTCTTGGTATCATTTGTTTAAGTAACAGTCTTGCACTACACTACTGGAAGCTATTGGATCACATCAGGTGAGCCATTGACAGGAGGCATATATGTCCATCCACCAATCAGCAGCTATCTCCCAGTAGCATGTTGCTGCTCCTGGTACTACCTAGAAATGCTTTTTAACAAATAATACCAAGAGAATGAAGCAATTTAGACAACAGAATTAAATTAGAAAGTTGTTTAAAATTGCATGCTCTATCTGATCAGTGAAAGTTTAATTTTGACTTTTTTTTGTCTAATTAAATATCAGATAATTAGATAGTTATTTTAAATATTGCAAAACTAAATGTAAAAGCTAACAAAAAATGAAAAACTAATTGCAAGAGTGTTTCATGAGTTATTTTTCATTGGATTTTAGAGTTAACTGTGTCAATGCGCACACGAACATACGTTATGGACCTCATTGTTGCTTCGTGTGCGCAATGACACAGTTAACTCTAAAATCCAATGAAAAATAATAAGACTATGCAAAGCCCTTTGGCACCTGTCCTGTACCCATGTTGTCTTCACAGCTTGAGAATAACAGAGTCGTTTATTAGAGAGATTGTAATGAAGTCCTGCCGTTGCCAGATGTGCCACTAAATAAAGTAACCGGATCAATTCAGAAAATTACATCACAGACTAAAAGCATGCTGTGAATTACTGACAGGATAGCGCAACGTTTTCTTCCTCCAGGCATTAACGCACATAATTACTCCTTTATCAAAACAATGCATTGGAAAATCCTCTAAGTACATTTTGATGCCAAGAATTGCAATTTTGTAGAAGCCGCACGAGAATTTGCAATGTAAGTTTAGGGGCTATTTAAAAGGGACGTAACAGACGGTGTTTAAAACTGAGAAGCAATAGTACTGTATAATGTAAAGCTCAGGCACAGTATTGCCGCAGTTTCACAGGGGGCCATCACACTCTATCATTTTATAGTTATCTGCATGTTGACAGCTGGAGATTAGCTGTTTTTGAAGCTGACTTGCTAATAATCAGCCTGTTCTTTTCTTTATCAGAGGCACTTTTCTCATTATTGTTTTGGTAAAAAATTGTCCTTTACTAAATGAAACCCAATTTTGTTTTTCATGATTCAGATAGATTAAACAATTTTAAACAACTTATAAATTTTACTTCTATTATCTAATTTGCTTTATTAAACATAGAATTATAGGGTAACAGATACATGGAAATGCAGTATAATTATAACAGTGTTTATTATGAACTTATTGCAATAACATAATGCAGTAAACCAGTTTTTCAGCTTATATAGCAAGGCAGTGATTAAACAAGAAATTAATTACTTATCTTCAGGTTTCAAATAAGGCATTAATATCAGTGTACAAGAGTAGACAGGCATAGAAGTGCAGTTATAGTCAGCATCATCATTCAGTGGGAAACACGCAGCAGATTTCACAGGTGCTAATGTCCTAAATCTCTATGGAAAGATGTTGCCCAAAATTCTCCGGCCCCTTCTCAGCAATTCTAATAATTAAAGTACAGTTTAGCAGGCGTGTCTACGGTTATGTCAATCATATTATTTCATGTAGCGAGCATTTAGCAAAATAAGAGTGTTCTCAAAACACACAAAGGGGCCTATTTATGAAAGGCCTGTCGGACATGATCTGACATTGTGGATCATGTCCGACAGACCTCGCTGAATGCGGAGAGCAATACGCTCTCTATATTCAGCATTGCATCTGTCCCTAAAATGGCAGAGGTTGCAGAGAGATTTGACCTGCTTATTTTATAACCTTCTACACACAGAAATGATCACTTATCTCGATGGGGCCAATTTATCATGGCCCGAATGGTTGCCAAATACCCCTGTTTCCACGCGAGCCTTCAGGTTCACCTGAAACATAAGTTAAGAAACAACGGTTTTAAGACCACTGCTCCTTAACTCGTCCACCGCAAATCTGCAGGGGGCAGCATTGCACAAGCAGTTCACAAGAAATGCTTGTGCAATGATAAATGCCGAAAGTTTATGCTGTCTGCATTTAGCGATGAAGGGCGGACATGATCCGCTACAGCAGATCATGTCCGCCAGACACATAAGTCTGCCCCAATCTGTATATTAAAGCCCAATACATAGAGGGAACATTTAAAAAATAAACATTTTAGTACAAATAACCCGCAGCCCTCACTGGGAGTCTAATTTCT
>CAJPDP010377928.1:0-13319 GCA_905336975.1 Bombina variegata variegata
CCTATGATATTTGAATTTTTTGGTTTTTATCAATAGCAACATAACAAAAATGTAAAAATATCTTTCAACAATGACAGCAATAGCACGAGCGGACATCATATCAATACAGTTTTGTACAGAGATAGGCAAGTGTTAGTCATGAGATCAAATGATAACTGTGCGTATGTAATTTGTAGGCGCTATGACATAGGGATCTAAAATGAGAAGTAACAGACATTTAATACTGCAAAAAAATGGAATGTCCACACAAAGAAAATAAAAAATGAGAGATTCGTTCTCAAATAAACTGAACATATATAAATAAAACCTTGTCTCTTATTATATGGGCCTCCCAAATCGTCAATAGGCAATTCTTGGACCTATGTGCAATAGTTTATTTTAATGGAGGAAAACCAGACTGATATAAAGCCACTCTTGGGCATAGTACATTAACAGAAATATTGTAAGGCTTATATGTCCTACATTAAATATATAGAAACCGAATCAGGTTGGTCTATTAATAATGGATGCAGTTTAAGGAACATTACATAGTAGTAGTATCCTAATACATATTAAAATGAACTTCTTTATTGAATTATATACAAAGTCAATAGTTTAAATATTTATGAAGACAAATTACAGCCATGTGTACTGTAGCTATGATAGACCATATAGTAAGAGCCACACATATTTCCTTATGGTACCATAATTATGACATTTTAACAGGCACCCCAAACGAGGCTTGTCTGATTTCTCTTGGACCACTCAAGTATAAGCATGCATGAAGGGGGTATAGGCTAATGGGGAGGCTTTAAATAAATGACTGTGAGATCTCAATTAGGTATATCTAATAACAAGTGCAGGGTATATCCCAACTTTACGAATCCATGGTACATATAGTCTTAGTAGGTTTAACACTGAAGTAAACAAACAAAAGAAGTTGTCCGGATACAGTCTCTAAAAAACAATCCTTTATTGTGAACAGTTTAAAAATTGACACAGTTCATCACAGGGTGCAAAAAAAGTTGACAGAACTTACGCGTTTCGGCTGGTGCCGTATTCATAGACCTACTGAGTGCTAAGTCAACCTACTTTTAAAAGGGGCTGGTTTATAGCCATTGGACAAGAATATAATTGATTCTTAAAGTAACAACACCACATATATAATACCTGCAATGGGAATATAGGATTTGTTAGAATGATATCCAACTTGAAGTGAATTAGATGTGTATATTCACACTGAAATAGTGTATATTTATACGACAACATCTCAAATATAATGTAATATAAGGACCTGATTTTGGAACTTTTGTTATAGGGAGAGGAAGAACAAGTGAATATACAAAAACAATGTCTGCTAAATATAAATGCTTTCACTGGCTAAAGAGGCAAAATGAAAATATATACTTATTGCAGTACTGTAGTGTAATAATATCCTCTCTAACCATACTTTTCCGAAACCTGGTACTTATTTATGATGTAGTTGGAAAATACTGCATAGCTCACATAAAGATGATGACAATGGAGTATAACCATAAAACAATATCAAAGTAGCATAATAGAATCAGTACACTAGATAAATATATGAATAGGATAATGGGGAAGAAATATATACAAATAAGTACATAAGAAATTCTCATTCCCATTAGTTGATAATATCGTATTCAGAATTGAATCCTTTGGGGATTTATGTGTCTAATTTGAAAATCCAAAAGATTTCTTGTCTGGAATGCAATCTATCTATGTCCCCTCCTCTTTTTGGTATTGTAACATGTTCTATTGCCCTCCATTTGAAAGATTTAGTATTCTGCTGGTGTGTGTCTAGAAAATGTCTAGAAAGGGCTGAACATCTATTTTTGTTATGTATGTACCCAAGATGTTCAATGATTCGTGTTCATATATCTCTGGTTGTCATTCCCACATATTGTAGCTTATGTTCTATGCATTCATTAATGACATATGTTGTAGAGCAAATTATACAACCCTTTGTTTGGAATATCTGTCCTGTCACACATGAATAAAAATCTTTGCCCACCGATAGAAAATCACATGACTTACATTGTGGGTGTCCACATGGAAAAGTTCTATTGGTAGATAACCAAAAGCTAGTGCTGGATGTTTTAAGGTTACTGGGGGAGAGTATATGGCCAATCGTTCAATTTCTTGAGAACACACGTCTGCAGCCATCCTCTACCACTTTTTTCAATTCTTTATCACCATATAAAATGGGAAAATATTTTTTAATAATACTACAGATTTCTGGATATTCTGTTGAATATTTTGTAATGAAAAGTGGCTGCTTTGTATCTGTCTTCTTCAATTTAGGCTGTAATGTATCTCCTCTCTTGAGAGTTTGTGTCTCATGAAAAATCGTATTAATTTGTTTAGGTTTATACCCTCTCTCCTTAAATCTCTTTTTAAGTGCATTACTTTGTTCATGAAAATCATTGTTGTCTGAACACAGTCATTTAGTTCGAATGAACTGACTCTTTAAAATTCCTCTATACACATGTTCAGGATGAGCAGTTTTAGCATGCAAAATAGAGTTACCCGCAATCTTTTTGCGATACAAGTTTGTTTTGATTTTCCCAGTATCTACAGACCCGGACAATTCAATGTCCAAGAAAAACATACTTTCTTTGTTCCACTCATAGGTGAACTTTACACCTGTATCTTGTGCATTTAAATATCGAACAAAATGCTCCGCTTCAAGTTCCCCAAGTCTCCAAATGATAAGCAAATCATCTATGTAGCGTTTGTATAAAATGATGCCCTCCCGCAAGGGGTTGGCATCAGAGTACACAAACCTACATTCGAGCCAACCCATAAAAATATTGGCATACGATGGGGCAAATTGTGTCTCCATTGCAGTGCCTCGTAACTGCAAGTAAAAAACCCCTTCAAACATAAAAAAATTATGTTCAAGGATAAATTGTGTGACTCGCAAAATGAATGACTTTTGACTTTTCAACATCACCCATGTCTCTATCCAGATCCAAAAAATAACCAATGGCCTGGAGTCCTTTGTCATGTGGGATGCTGGAATACAATGATATAACATCAATTGTCAACCAGCTGTATCCCTCCATCCAATGGAAATCGTTGAACATGGACAGGACATGGGTAGTGTCTCTTAGGTAACTATGAAGTGATTTTACTGTTCTCTGTAGGATAGAATCTAGCCATTCCGACAGTGGACTGAACAATGACCCTATACCCGAGACAATGGGGCGGCCCCTCACATTGTCCAAAGACTTGTGTACCTTTGGTAGATGATGGTATATGGGGACCACTGGATTTTTAACCACCAAATACTTGGATGTATTCCAATCCAAGATCCCCAAACTTAACCCATCATCCACCAAGGATGCCAGTTCTTGCTGAAATAACTGGGATTTCTTTGTAAGACACTATAGGTGAGTGGGTCTTCCAACTGTCTAATTGCTTCCGCTATATAGGTCTCTCGGTTCATAACCACTATACTTCCTCCCTTGTCTGACTGGCGAATTACTAGTTGATCATTGTTACTCAGTTTTTTGATGGCCATATTCTCTCTAGGGGTTAGATTGTTTTTTGAAGGTGTAGTTTTATAATGCAAATTTGTTTAACACTTTATAATAGGTTTAACACTGCAAACTATTTAAAAGAAACAATATGACAGTATAAAACATGTTTATTAGAAGTGTTACTAGTATACAAGTATACTTGTTTACATGGGAGAGCTACTCACTTCAACTCAAGGCTAGCGTGAGATATCACCTCTGTCAGCAGTTATATAATGTTGTGCTGTAAATCTTAAGTGAGAGTAAGGGAAAACTCAATACAGCCACACTCAGCTCATAGTGGGTTTAGCCCACTCTAACTCTCAGGAAGATGTTAAGGATTCTGCGTGTACTATTACAGTGATAGTCCTCTGCAGTGTTATGAGATCTGGTAGCTAAGTGCCATGCAGCCATCTCCGCTATTAGGACCAATGTGGTCTTCCTTTCATATGGTAGCCTGGTGATTTTACTTGCTGAGCCAGACCAAAGGTGAAGGACATTTGTGCTGAAGAGAAGCAAGTTTTTTTTCTTGGAGGTTGACGTTATGCAATGTCCTTCACTCTTCACATTGTCTGAGCTGTCACAGAAACTCTGATTTCCATTGATAACCTCTGAGCCAAGATTGAAGCACTTCCCTGTCTGTTTTTCAGAGCAAGTCCATTGTGCCTTTTCAGGAGGGTGGCTACTGTGGATTAGTGCTACTTTGCTCGTTTTATACCTCCTTATTACTGTTGCAACTGTGTTTTGACTGATTTTTAGATGGTCAGCAATCTTCTTGTATCCTTTTCCCTCTTTGTGGAGTCTCACAATCCGATTTTTCAATTCCTCTGGCAATTCTTTTCCTTGAGCCATAATGCAGACATGCAGATTATCCTCAGGCATAGTACCCCAAGACATAAAGTTGATGTGGTGCCACGGTTCAAAAAGGGAAGCAGGGCTGATCCAGGAAGCTATAGACCAGTTAGTCTGACATTAATAGTGGGGAAGATACTTGAGGGGTTTATAAGGGATTATATTGATGAGTATATTCCTATAAACAAGAATATGAGTTCAAATCAGCATGGTTTTATGAGAAATAGATTATGTCAAACTAGCCTAATTAGATTTTATGAGGAAGTAAGTTAAAAAATAGATAAAAGGGAGGGGCGGAGCCAACACTATAGTGTAGCAGACGAACTTCAGATTAAAATACTAAAAAACGCCTAAAATACTAAATAAATCCTTCCTACTTTGGCCAGACTTTAGCTGGACGGGCTACTGACCACGCCGCATTGTCATTTCAGCAGCACTTGGAGACGAGGGAAAGGTGGAGGATCACCTACGCAATTACCACGTTGCTACCATTCTAACCATACTCCAATCTCACACGGAACTCTATCTCACTATCTGAACTCCGGAGGGTCGGGGATCCGCTCCGGAGTCACAGCATCATTGACTTAGTGAGTACGGGCAGAGAGGGAACCCTCCACAGCGAGACCGGAACTTGCAGCACACAGGATAGAACGGCTGGACCGATACTGCACAGCAACGCACAGATGACTCAGGACTTAAGGAGTCCATAACCTGTAGGAATCTTCTGACACAGACCGGAATCATAAGACTGGTGATACCACTGGGCACAGGTGAGATCCTACAACACACAGGCCTGATATCTCCCTTACTACGCTCCTGCAAAACCGCTGTGGTATATAAAGCCATATAAATAGGAGAGGTTGCATTGAGACTGAGGAAATACCGAGGACAGTATACTATCAATCCCCCCACCTACTATTGATAAGAATATCTCCTGTGTACTGTTTGGAAATCACTAAGGGGGATCGATAACAGAAGCAGTGCCCTCAGATTTTAAGGCCCTCAAGGCTAGAGAGAATTCAAGAAAGGGGCTGTTAAGTTGTTTCAGCCAGAGAAATCAGGTATCCTAAAAGTTACACCTATTGACCTTAATTACGGGGAATACATACTGGTCTGCCTTAAGCAAGTAGTCCTTGATCCATCCCTGTGAGCTGAACTTTTGGGCGCGCTGCTCTGGGACCAGACTACCACTGGATATTCTAAGGCAATAAGGGAAAACTCCCACAGGTTTTTTTTTATTTTTTTATTTTTTTTTTTAAATATATTTGGCTATAACCGGTGACAAAACACCACACTGCTGATCTCTACCATGATCCCACTAAATACTGAGGAACTGTATTATATACTCAAGCAGTGCACAGAGGTAACTAATATAGCATCCCTCCAATACAGCTGTACCCTGTGGCCATGTGTCCATTTACTTCGCTCCCAGTGCTGAGCTGTCTCTCCTCACCCTTTCCCGTTCCTAACTTAGGAGCGGTTCATACCCTCTATCCTTTTCCTGTCAGCGCCCAGTAGTGGCATAATCCCTGAGGAGAGACACATTCTTAAGTTTGGCAACAGCCTAAGTGCACTTCAGACCTAAATAGTTGCAGCAAGTATTACTAACTCCCTCACTGTATACCTTATTTCACAGCATATTACTAGGAGTAACCATGGCTTAATATTCTAAGGCCATAACCACCTGGGGGGCCGGCACAGAGTCTTGGGGTCTCCTAAAGTCAGATCCCGAATTGCAGAATCTAACATGCCACAGAATAATAGAAAGAAACATTCTACTGCATTACCTAATAAATCCTTGGCTGATCACTTTAAGGCAGTTATTATACCTGAAAGCACGCTACAAAGTCTGGAGATAGCTCTCCAGCCTGAACCACAGACTCAGATTCCGGCAAAGCCTTTAAATCCAGCTTCATCTTCTTCAGCTAAGATGGCGGACACTACAGTCTCTGAAATTGTTGATACCCTTACCGAAAGGATGACAAATCTGGAAGAGACACTCACTAAAACCATCCGAGGCTCTGTTGCTGAGCTGCGAAGAGACATTGGAGCCATAAATGAATGCATTGAGGCTTTGGAGCGGAAGCAGGAAGAGTTAGCTATAGAACAAGCTAACTTAATTTCCTACTTGCAGAATATAGTGCACCATGTAGATGTTATTGAGGCAAAGGTGCCAGACCTAGAAGATCGTTCGAGACGGAACAATCTTAGGTTCCGGGGTATTTCAGAAGACTTGGGGACTTTATACTGGAATATTGTAAACATCTTAAAGCAGCCACTAGACCATCTGAGTCCCTTATAGATAGGGCACACAGGCTTCCACGAGGTAGAAATGTCTCAGCCGATAAGCCACGAGATACCATTGTACGCTTTCAGGCTTTAACACCTCTTCTTTGCCAGAAGGGGTCAGACATATCCAGGTTTTTCCGGATTTATCTCAATATACCATGAAAAAGAGGAATTCCTTCAGGGAAATCACGGCTATATTTCGGAAGAAAGGAGTCAAATATAAATGGGGATACCCGACTAAACTCCTGATTCACAAGGATGGATCGTTAATCACACTAGATGACTCCTCTCGAGGGAAAGAACCTTTAGACCGGTGGTTCCGGGAACCTTCAAGGCCCCTGAATCCTCTGATGACTCGATCCCCAGAGTCCCAGGATGCTACAACTTCAGTACATAGGCCTAAGAAACTTAGTCCAATGGCCAAGGTGTGGGACCCCCTCCCACAGAGACTACAGGCCCCGACTGCAAAAAGTCAAAATCAGGAATTAGACTCTATTTTGAACTGATTGAACTTTAGCTTGGTTATGTTTCTAGATGTCACAAGCTACGAGCTGAGATGATCAGAGACCGTTGAATAGTAATGTATATTCTTTCTTTGTTATAATGTTTATCTGCACTTGTTATTCATATGTTTGCATTGATAGCTATATCTGTTAATACCCTAAGGGTAGGCCCTTTATGGACCTACGTGAGTTTTTGTGACAGGGATAATTCCAACAGACCGTTTGACCTAATAGAGGAAGCTTCACACTTGATATCCGCTATGCTTATCCATACATAAGGCTGCCATGATATCCTTGCTAGGAGATATTTACAAGATGTCTGGTGGTACTCCCCATAATTGGGAGAAAGGTCTTTAATGAGATCTGCCATTGAGCTAGATGACGGAACCCCCCCCATAGTCTATGTGATAAGTTAGGATACAGTCATCACTTTACCTATTGCACGACAATTTACAAGTCCTGACATAGATGCAGACGGACAATATTTTGACATAGAGACTCCTTCAGGGCTCAATAGGGTACATCATGGGAACCGGTAGGCAATACCATATAAGATTTATACTTACCTAGATACGCGACTTACCGGGCTCCATAAGGTGGGTAGCCATAAGCTGTAACAACTTATAAAAGATTAGGGGAGTCAGATATTCCATGATATCCCTGATATGTTGCCTGAGGGGGTGGGAATTTGACTAAACCCGCTGACGGAAGTTATACCAACCATTAATATTTTGACTCATAAATTAATTCAATGCTCTGATAGACCTGGAGAAGAGACACACCCATTTCCAGGACCCACTTCTAGCAATGTAGCTGGAGTGACATCCCCTGGACTTATGGTGACCTCATATAGGCTCAGATCAGATAACTTTATCCACTATCATGATGCCATACTATTACTTAGTACTGCACTAGTTAAAGTTGATCGAGGTTATACTAGGTTTAGATTATATTTGTTGTATTATATTGTTGTTTGCTATGATTTGTACTTATATCAAATCATACTATAGTATACTATATTGGAATTTTGTAAAACTTTTTACTCCATGCTCTTTTATATTTTAATCTACCCACTCCTAGTATACCCGCTTATGATAATAACAAGCCCAGACCCCTCCACTTTCTAAGACTCTGCCCTCCCCCCTTTTCCCCCCCACCCAATCCCCCGAAGTAAGGGGTTCTCCTCCCCTTACCCTCCTACTGAACGTGTTTGTTAAATATCACCTGGAAATCCCTAACCTACTTTTCAGACCTTTTAGGGGATTCCCCTCCCCCCCCCAACCCTTCTATTGAACGTACAAGTTACAGAACATCTGAAATTCCCTTTCCCACCTTTTTACACCTTTGAGCTTACTTTGTAAGCAGTGGAAAATAAATCCTATAGAATTTCACTTAAGTATTCTTTTCATTACTTATTTCATCCACTATGATCATAATTTGAAATTGGTTAACTATATGTAATTGTATGACTTATAAGGAAATTACTGTTACCTTGATTTGATTGAACCTCATTTACTTTTTTGATTTTACTCTTGGACCTCTCTTCCTTCCCACCCCTTCTCTGTCGGTCTTATCTTGGACCCCACATTCCTTATCCTTTTCTTCACCTTTAGCTCTCTTACTTTTCCCTTTATCAGTACCTTCCCTCCTTTCGTCCCCCTTCCACTCCTCCTCCTCCCCCCCCTTTTTTTTTCTCTCTTCAAATATGGCACGTTCACCTCCCCTCACTTTTACCACGTTAAACATTAGAGGATTAAATTCCCCAACTAAAAGAAGCCTTTTAGTTAACTACTTGTCATCACTAAAAACTGACATTGGCTTTCTCCAAGAGACCCATTGGGTAGATGGAGAGGAATTGAGACATAAAACTCCATTATTCCCTTATATACAGTCAGTGTCCTATGTGGGCAAAAGTAGAGGAGTCGCGATCTTGATCAATCAAAATCTATCTTTCCAATGCCTACATACAGAACAAGATATAGAGGGGTGGTATGTAATGGTAGTATGTAAGCTGAATAATTACATGTTTACTTTGGTTAATATTTATGCTCTCAATCAAGGGCAACTGAAATTTCTTAGAAAGACCTTCGCTTTGGTCGATAAAATTAAACAAGGAACTGTCCTTATAGGAGGAGATTTTAATTTAGTTTGGGATCCAGAGTTAGATAAGAATTTTTCTAGATCAGGTTCTAGTGATTCCAATACTAACTCATCTGCTCCAAGGTTACGAGATTTGGTATACCAGTATCAGTTTGATGTCTGGCGGTCCCTACACCCTTCAGAACAGGATTATTCCTATTTAACTCCAACACATAGATCCTATTCACGGATAGATTATTTTTTCACGGATTCGTGGACACAGCCAAAATATCTCCCTGTTCATGGTCGGACCATGATGCAGTTTCCATCACACTGCCCGGTAATACGACGCTTACATCCAGACCCAGATGGAAATTTCCACAATTCCTCTGGGCGGATCCCCTTTTCCTAGGCTCGCTACAAGAGGCAACCACTGAATTTTTCAGACATAATTCAGAGGAAGACACCTCCCAGCAAACTAGATGGGGGGTGTTCAAAGCATACATCCGAGGCTTTTGTATCAGCAAACTAGCTAAAGCTAAAAAGGATAGAGGGGGACCCCTTGGTAAGTTGATATGTGACTTCCGAAAAGTAGATAGATTGAATAAACTTAACCCCACCACAAATCTCTCTGATGAAATCTTCTGCCTTACGTCCCTCATTAAAGAACGAGAAACTGAAAGAGTTCAGGAAGCTGCAATGCGGTTTAGACAGCTCATGTACTCTAAGAGCAATAAAGCGGACTCGCTTCTAGCAAAAAAGCTGCGGCAAAGAGCAGCGGCACGTATCCCTTCATATCTCATAAAGGCCAAACTGTGTTTACCTCTGCAGATATCGGCTATATGTTTGCGGAATTCTATTCCAAATTGTATAACATAGAAGCGCATGAGCGCCCCAAATCGGCTACCATTCAAGATATTTCTAACTTTCTGAAATCCTTAAACTTACCACAGCTGGTAGAGGCCGACAGTGAAACGCTGAAATGGCCGTTCTCATCCAGAGAGATTGAGAATGTTCTAAAGCAAATACAAAACAACAAAGCCCCTGGACCGGACGGCTTCACGGGGACTTTCTATAAGAAATTGAAACCACAACTTATGGGAATATTGAAGAACCTCTTTAATGAAATTAGGGATTCAGGAGAGATTCACAGGGAATTCCTAGAAGCTACTATTATCCCCATCCCCAAGCCAGGAAAAGATCAAACAGAATGTAGTAATTATCGTCCCATCTCCCTCATTAACCTGGATACTAAGCTCTATTCGAAGCGAATCGCCAACAGAATTGTCCACTTACTTCCCACAATACTACATCACGACCAAGTCGGATTCACGTTAGGTAGGCAGGGACCAGATAATACTAGACGGTTGATCCCAGTCTTCACAGAAGTGAATAGACTAAATATCCCTATGGTGACTCTGTCATTGGACGCTGTAAAGGCCTTCGACAGAGTCAGATGGGACTATGTCTGGGAAGTCCTTCGCTCTTTTGGGTTTCCCGAACCATTCATTACAGCAATTAGGCCCTTATACTCAACCCCACATGCTAGAGTGAGAAGCATGGGATTTTGCTCTCCAGAGTTACTCCAGAGGAACTAGGCAAGGCTGCCCCCTTTCACCACTTATATTTGCACTGGCAATGGAACCTTTTCCCCAGAAAATTAGACAAGATGACCTGATTACAGGGATTCCCATCTTGTCACCCCCAGAAAAGATAGTCCTTTTCACAGATGATGTAACCCTGCTTCTAATGATGCCATTGACTTCCATACCCGCAGTCTTTAACGTGATTCACCACTTTGGTGAACTAAGCTTCTATAAAATCAAGTATACCAAGACGGAGGGATACCCATACAAATCGACCAGCCAACCTTACTAAGGCTCCAGTCTCTCTATTCCTTTTCATGGTCTACGCAGAACCTTAGGCACCTAGGTATACTTTTAAGTGCAGATCCAGACCAGATTATTTGAGACAACTATAGTCTACTGCTTCATAATCTCTGAGGTTTAATAGACAAATGGGACTTTAAAGAGCTATCCTGGTTAGGCAGGGTTGCTTTGGTTAAAATGTCTTTGATCCCGAAGGTACTATATATATTTAGATGCATCATGCTTAATGTTCCAAAATCCACTCTGTTTCATATACATAAGCTTTTCGCTGACTATATATGGCAACGCAAGACACACAGAATAGCCTATAATTCACTGCACAGACCATTCCCTCGAGGAGGGATAGCTGCACCTAATATCTTCACCTACTATGAAGCAGCAAGGCTATCGCATGTCACTACATGGAGCATTAAAGAAGATAGACCAGGCTGGTATCTCTTAGAGGCCTCAGGGATACTGGAAGACCTGGGATTGATGAACCTAATTTGGATCCCCAATAGTAGGAAACTAAAACCCTATCTTCATAATGTTATAGTAAAACATAACTTGGTAATTTGGTAATCCTTAAGGAATTGACTTTTAATTGCTCCCCATCCCTCACCGATGCATAGTACAGTGGGTCTATTTTGGGACCTTAAGAATATTCACTCAGGTGACTGGGTATTGAGGGGATATTCCGCGATTGGAGATTTTTTTTGACCAGCATCAAACTCTAGACCTTCCATCGATACAGGCCAGTTTTCATCCGGCTCTACCCTGGTTTTCCTTTGAATCCATAAGAGTTCTCAGTTTTCTGAAGACATGGGGCTTTCTTACTACTTCTACTAGGAAACCCACTCCATGGGAGGTCGAATGGAGTAAGGGCTCTAAGCACTTTAAACCCCTCACATTACACTATAATCTACTCCTATCTGATCTTATCCAGGGGGTACCATGGCAATATAAGGCATGGATTAGGGAGGTGGGTACCAACATTCCTGATCAAGACTGGGACAATGCTATTTCCCTCACAAAAAGGACTATACATTGTGTCACTATGCTGGAAGTCTATGTTAAGGTACTGTTGAAATGGCACAGGACACCTGCCCGACTTGCCAAAATGTATCCAGGATCCTCGTCCCTGTGTTGGCGAGAGTGTGGAGATGAAGGGACTGACCTTCACATTTGGTGGGAGTGCCCGAAATTATCCTCACTCTGGAGAGAGGTTAAGGACATGTGCAATTCCCTACAATTAATGACTCAGATAACCCCTCTTAGCGCTCTTCTGCATATAATGGCAGGAGATATAAATCGGAAGTTGAGGAGACTGCTGGTATACATTTTCACGGCGACTAAGCTATGCATAGCAAGATCCTGGAAATCTCTAGAACCCACAAGTCTCTCAGAAATCAAAGGTGAGATTGACTATATGGCAAAAATGGAGAGATACTTTTACAACTCGATTGATCAGATGGACACCTATTGTCTAATATGGGATGCTTGGCTAAATAAGTAAGGTAAACTTTTATATATATTAAAAACCAATCGGCTTTCCCCTTGTTTTTTGTTGTTGTTGTTTTTTTCTTCTTCCTCTCTCCCCATCTAGCTTCTTTACTTGCCCTCTATACCACCTTTCCCCTAACCCACCCTGTTCCTGTCGGTCCACTCACTGATAACCACCAACTTAATGACCTTTTGTATCGAACACTCAGTAGTTAAGAGAGCTTTAAGTCATTAAAGTAGACATTAGATGACCTCATCAAAGAATATGTTGCCGATTTTGTACTGATGATGTGACATACCATAATTGTTTACTTCATATTTGAATAATATGGACCATATTTGTACCAGCATATCATTATTTTGAAACGTTGTATACTATTGCAATTGTTGAACTATGTTCCACATAGAATGTTTTTTTCTTTATTGTATAAGTTTGAACTTGATGTTAACTTTGGATTCAAAATATTCAATAAAATACTTTGAAAAAAAAAATAATATATGGATAAAATGGAATCAGTTGATTTTGCAAAGGCGTTTGATACAGTGCCACATGAGAGATTAATGTACAAAGTTAAGGGACTGTGAATAGCTGAAAATGATAGCTCATGGGTAAATAACTGGATAAAAGACAGGTAGCAATGAGTAGTAGTAAATGGATCATACTCAGATTGGACAAAGGTAATCAGTGAAGTCCCCCAGGGATC